>NMRB01002032.1:3862-117597 GCA_002633025.1 Notospermus geniculatus | reverse complement strand
CTGATAGTTACGTCTACCGCAAACTGGCGCATAGAAAACTAAATTACGGGCTAAATTTTGGGTTGGGGTTGCAGAGCTTATTGCCTGCGGTATAGGTGGCAATATTTTCATGGAATTTGTACAGCATTATTAGAGTATGTGATTCAGATTTGTAACTAACATTCTCCGTCAAGAGATTACGAGCCAAATAGGAGCAGTCAGCCGCGCTTATCGCCAAAAGGTGGCAGCAAAGTTCTAGCGGACCAATACAATAGAAAATTCTCCTGATTGGTGCTCAGTCAACCATGAATGGGTCCGCTAGGTATTGAATTGGACCGTAGTGACACCTATTGGTCAACTGACTGACAGCTCCTATTAACCAACTGCGGCGTGGAAAAATCTTTGATTTGTTACTTACTTGCCCTATCAGTCACCGGACTGCCCGAATCAACAATGTCCACTTAGAACAATCGGGCAAAAATACCAGGAAGTAACCACGTGTCTTTCCTGCAAATTCGATGTCAACCATATCTTGGCGCTCGATGTAGATCAACTCATGGTTGAACTGCATTTGCAGTCCCCTTTTGGACTCATCGCTGACAGGACAGCCGATCCGCTGAATTTTGGTTCCAGGCCAGACAATGGGGATCCCAGCTACAATAGAGGGCAGCACACCGAAACCCTGTCCTATACAATGGACGCCTTTTGTGTGGGAAACTAATCAGGACCGGGATGTCAGTTTCATTTCAATAGTTTTAACCACTAGTGACACCTATTGAGGCAGCGGGCTAGGGTCACCATGACTCCTAGGTGTTCGTGTTTCTCCTTTAATTAATTGAAGGAACTAACCTCCTGGGTGAAGTAGCAATAAGACTCGTGTTAGAGTAAACTAGTATTCATGAAAGTTTTGCATTAAATTAACGTTACTTTAACTTGATTATTCCCAATTTCCGAAAGCTGTTCGACGGTGTCTTCCGATAATAAATGCGTTTCTGCAGAATATACATGTATATCGGGTTTAGAAATGACTACATGTAAGTTATAAAAACTGCAAGAAAAGGAGTTCAGTTCTGTCGACACAGATGTGACTTATATCCATGGTAACGCTGTATAATGCCTTCTTTTAGGAATGCGCAACATCCATGTCCAGATTTACATGTACCATTGCCTTTGGCATTTATGAAAAAAAGATGAACGCATTTGTGGAAATTTGCACAGAATTGCTTTTTACCCTCTCCACCTCCTCGCAAAGAAGTTGAAATTATAACCCAAGGGTCATCCATCGAGTGTTGCGCTTGCAACATTCTTCCAATGTCGACACCTTAGGTTATTTATGACCTGTTGCCTGTCAGTCAGGAATAATGATAATGGTGGTGAGGCTGTGTAAAACTTGATAAGAGGGAAGGATTCGTTATTAAGTGTTTATTCGCAGATAACACGCCACCAAGGTATCAAATGCAAGCAAGCATTATGTGCAGTACTAAAAAAGGAAATAGCTGCTTATTTAATGTAATGGCAGAAAGAGGGATAAAATTACAAAGGAAATATAAACTATGAAATACAAGGTGGGTTGTGAAATACGATCCTACCCAGAGAAATTTAGTTTTGAGAAAAATTTGAAATACGGATACCAGAAAACTGACATACCGAATTCAGCCGGTGTAACGTTTTTGAATGTGTCCCCATTGTGAGTGTTCCCCTGCTGCTATTGTCTGGCGAAATGAGCTGCGACTTGACAATAGGGACACACAGAAAAACCTGTCTGTCTGACAGCGTTTTCCAAAGAAGGCGGAAACACTCAGATCAGATGCAACACCGGTGTAATATTTTTGAATGTTCTCTAATGAATGTTCCCCTTCTATTGTCTGACGGTAAGCTGCGACTCAGACAATAGGGGATAGACAGAGAAATGTGCCGGTCTATCTGCCAGCGTTTCCAAAGTAGGGTAAACGGTGACATCGGAAACACTGGCAGATGTAACACCTGTGCAAGGCCAAGCGCACATTTTGCAACAAAACTCAATGCGTTAGGGGTGTTTTTAAAGTCGACTGACCCAACGCTGTCGACTCGTCATTTATACGGGTCAGTCGACTTTAAAAACACCCCTGCCGCATCGAGATTTGCCGCACATGTGCGCCTGGCTTAAGGCCAAGTGCACATTTGCGGCAAAACTCAATGCGGTAGGGGTGTTTTTAAAGTCGATTGACCCAACGCTGTTGAGTCGTTATTCAGCCGGGTCAGTCGATTTTAAAAACACCCCTGCCGCATTGAGTTTTGCCGCAAATGTGCGCCCTCGTTCCCCTCTATTTGCTATTCGTCCTGCGCACTGGTACAGGGAGATGATCACAGGTTTCAGATTAAGCCACGAAGGCAAGAAAACCGGAATATTGATATCGGCAAAATTATTTTACCGAAGGAGGCTTCAAGGCGGAATCTTATAAGATCAATAACAGTGGAAACGGAAGAGCAAACGACAACGTTTGCCGTACGATCATCTGAAACAGATGAAGCGTGATACCCCAAACAATCCTTATTGATTTCGTACATCAAACAAATACTGAAATGATACTACACTAGATGGCTCCCCCGTATTGGCCCTGATTTAAGGTACAGAACTTTACACCCTCGGAAACGTAAAAATGTCAGAGGGGATTATTGGCTTTGTGAAGAATATGTATCAGTCGGTTGTCATCTTGCCTTTTGCTGAGTCACATACTGGTAGGCGTATGTTTCCTTGTGAACCGGCATGTGACCAGCACTCCTCTGCCTTTCCTAGCGAGAAGTGTTTGCATTCCCAAAGGACAAACAGTCTGAACCTCTGTTGACATTGCACAGCTAGCTAGGGACACCTGAAACTACGGTGCCCGATGAGTGCGTCTTCGGTTTCCTCAAGAACCTGTTGCGTCGTGGATTTATTGACTTGATTTTTCATCGACATCCTACGGTTGTTTGCTCGATTTTCTTATACCCAACTGATCTGTGCATTCGATTTCGGATTACCGCTCGACAAAAAAGATTATCATTCTATCGTTTGGAGATTGAATTATTACGATGATGACCCTGTAAGACAGTAAAACGGTCATAAATCTCAGCAATGGCCACGTGCATAGAACACCATGGCAACGGGGATACCGGGTGTTATTTACACTAAAGGAGGATTCTTTCATTGATTGCGGTTGGATCATTTAAGGTAAGGAGTAATCATAAATCAACTGGTTTCAGTCAGAGCTTTGTCTTATAGTTGACATTGCGTAAGTGAAAAACCAGCTCGCCATTCGTAATTAAATAGTCAATGACTGACGTTTGGGTGATACACTGTAAAGTCACGTTTAAGAGATCATATAGTGGAAGGTGCAGAATTAATCAGTAGGACAGTATGCCCGTTCCACATGGTCATAAATTGGATCACTTTCTGAATTAACCAATTCAGGGCATCGGCTTTCAAACACACATCTCGTGTGAGCGTTATATCGAGCATATTCAGAAACTTTGTCAAAATTATGGCCGGGGTGGAATGGGCATAACTCATGATTAGAAATAGGGTCTGATTAGCTCTAGTCTGCTAATCCCCTTCTGCTTTAGAAAGGCCCAAGGCGAACTGGCAAATACAAAATAAAGTTTCTGATATTTTCGGCAGCTGCCGGTATAACCTCATAAACGTAATTTTACCATAATCGAAACGAGCGATAATGACGTGGAACTGGCGTGTATTTTCAATAAAATAATCTCACAGTGATTACAATGATAATAAACGTGGATACTCTACGTACAAATCAGGGAGGATCTGTCGTTCAACGCCCTTTACAAAATAAATAGGCATTCAAGGCCGTATGCACCAACGAAGATTATCTTGACCTCAGGTTGCGCAATTTTCCATTGTCACATCCTGCCCTGGCAAACTTGGGGCCATATTGATGAAACCTTCGCAACTTTGCGATCACGCAAATCTATTGTTTGGCTGCACATGCCCTATTGTTAACTGGCTGCCTTACAATAGATTTGCATGAACGCAAAGTTGCGAAGGCTTCATAAATATGGCCGCTGGACGATTTGAAAGCTGTGTCTCAACCCGAGTTCAAGATAATCTTCCTTCATACGACCCTCAGTGAACAAGGCGTTTAGGCATCTCGAGGCATCTCTTGAAACTTACACAGACGTACAGCTGTACATTTTAGACCCTCTAAAAAGTGTTCTAACGAAAGATCTTTTGATGATCCCGCTGTCAAGAATATCTTTCATCACCCCACGTAAGGATGTAAAACGAACGTAAGGATCGAAAACGACTAACTGAATAAGAGACAACAACAATAGATTTTTCCCCCGAATTAAATATCATGATGTTACAACTTCTTCATGCAGGAAAACTCGATGATTTAATAAACAGATTTGCATTTTGATTGAAGTGTCATGCGAGATGATGCAATCAGACTTAAAATCAGATTAAATTAACAAAATCTACAAAGAGATAAACCACTATGATTGCATATCAAGCAAATGTATCAAATGCTCAGCGGAGTAGATGCCACCATCACGTAGATCGTACTGTGGGCGTGTGGATGTACTTGGTTACATGGATGCTGGTCTGCGCCAGTAATGCAGTCACCTTTCTCGAATGGTTGACAAACAGAGCTAAAGGTTGGCTTGGATACCTGATCATGCGACTGAAGGCAGCGATTCACTCTGACGATCAGACCGAAAACGATAACACCGTTATTGGACAACTCGAAATTCTTGTTCTTTCAATCGCGTCGAGAATGGCACTGCCTGAACAGTTGCGGCAGTTCACGTTTTGGTTCCAAACTTGAAATGTTGTCGTGTGAGCTGTTAGGTGTCGATTGTTACTACACCTTTGACAGGAACCATGTAGTCGAACCACCAACTTGAACGAACACAAGTGTGTAATTCTAACAGATGTGTTGAAAAGGCCAAAATTTGAAGAAATCTACTGATTTTCTGCTTTGCGATTGCTTTTTGCAGCCTGCTACCTGCGATTGAATACGGCCGCAAGGAACTGATACCGGTCGCCAGTGGTGGAAATCACGTCTAGCTCGTCCACTACGGCGATCGAGTGCCCAGTGCAGTTGCAATGTAACCCAGTTGCAAAGCAAGTCGCAACGCAAAATAAGGTTGAAAATCACAGGTGGATTCCCCGCTTTTACTTTACTTTACCGAGCAAAGTAAAGGCCTGCTTTCCACTGGCGCGTTTCCGTGCGCGGAAACGCTCGAAAGCATTGTTTGTTTCGCCGAATGGGTCAATGTCGTCCTAGGTATACCTTATGTTTACCCAGGATCATCCTGGGTAAGCCTTTTGTTTACCCAGGACGAACCTGGGTAAACATAAGGTATACCCAGGACGACATTGACCCATTCGGCGTTTGTTTCCGCTTCGTTGGTCACGGCGCGGAAACAAACAATGCTTTCGAGCGTTTCCGCGCACGGAAACGCGCCAGTGGAAAGCAGGCCTACACTGCTCACACTAACAATCAAGAACGTACGCCCTTTTGATTGCTCTCAACACTGTCAGATTTGAAAGGATTTTTTTCCTGCCCCTTTCACTGCCACGGTACGTCGTATTCAGGTGTTGAGTAATCAAAGTTTCTCTTTCAACCAATCAACGTAATTTTTTTCGGCTGCTTTTCGGCCGATAATAGAGAGTTTTCGCAAACGCCCGGATAGACCTATATAACTTCCGTCAAAAGAATTTCTGGAAGTGCAGGTGTAAAGGGAAAGAATGTCCCCAGGAAGCCATTCTCTACCTATTTAGACAGTTCGGCAAATTTCAGGGAACTTTTATTTCGCCCATTTTGCACTGGACTAATACTGTCGGGCTTTAACTTATGACCATTCAGGTTTTCAAGTTTTGCGTTTCGTATACTTTACTCTTCCCCCTCTAGAAACATTAATAAACTCAACATCTCTATTCTCAGTAGACAATCCTAGTGGTAAGATCTGGAACCAATCTAATTACATTCGTCACGAATTGGTAATTTGACGAAAGTAGGGAATGAGTACGTCTTCATGTTAAAATGGTTCATTAGTCGGGCTATATACAGGACGTCTGGGAAATCTGATTTATTTCTATGTATGGAGACACTAACATGACTAACTAGATTGCCCTGCCGGCTCCCTTCAGAGTCCGTTGTCATACAATCGCATGTATATGGATGATGTTGCATGGTATGCCTAACTTCCCCTGAGCCACAGGGAAATCATATCATCAGCAGAATCAGAGGCTGTCAGCTCGGTTTACCAATCTGCGTACATTTCAGAATGTTTATGTCTCTAGAACGATAATAACTGTCTTATTCAATCTGTCCCTCTGATGTTTTTGCGCAGCTAACCAATGCCTAGGAACATCAAATTTGCAGGAGAAGTAGCCCTGATCGAAATATATCCGAAACAAAAAATTCAGGTCGCTATGATCTACTTCAAGAGATCAGGGGCATTTTTTGTAAAGTGTTTTTCACATTGAACTGGCCAAAGATACTTGGCTGACCTCTTGTCACTAAACTGTAATGACATGATCACAAATAATAATGTTACACAACCCTCGGCAGCCAGTGTCATGGCTGACCAGCTTTGGCTGACACCATGAAAGAGCTATAATCTGTTTTCAAGTCAGTGTTGTGCAACACCACTACCTCTTGGTAAGGCCGCACTTTTTTTATTCTTTGGTTTACGGGCCGCCGACGTGGCAAAATGCCATTCCGAAAAAAAAATAAAATTGGGAAAATCAGTTTCTTTTATTGCCTCCGAACTTCAAATGAAGTCTTCTAAGAAAAAAACAAATAAATGGAGTTGTTTTTATTTCCGCCGACCTTGATTTCAGTTGTCACAACTGCTAAAATAAATAAAACCAACTGACGTACGCCTATTTCCTGGCAGCGAGGACGGAAAGAAGCAGAAAAGAGGCATTTGTCAAGAATTTTTTGGTTTTTTATTTCCTCCGAGTTGTCTTACTTGTCATTCAAAAGGTGAAAATGAAAAAACTGAACTGAACCAAAGTTTTTTTTATTTTTATTCCGTCCTCCGCACCTGGGTTCAAAATCTTTGTGCCCGTAAACCAAAGAATATAATAACCGTGGCCTAAATGTGATCTGGTCACATTCCTGAGTTCAACTAAGTACCTTTGGCCAGTTCAATGCGAAAAACACTTTAAATTGAAAAAAAACCCTCAAATATATCAAATTCAAACAGAGAGCAATGGATTACCTGCGTGGCTTGATTTTTGGTTCAGTTGCAAGATGTGTTGGTAGACAGTTTCAGATTCATCAACCAGGGGGTGCAAGACGCAAAAATGGAAAACGCGATATTTGTTGTCAAGAATTTCTCCGATCAATTCTACCGCTCTGTGTTTACTTGCCGTCAACTGGAATGCTAAACATGCAATGGGGGAAATCAAGACGGTGGTGCTTTCTTAGAACGAAATTGAATTGAAATATGCCCGTGGTCGTTCTCAGGGCACTGCGATGTTGTCTACAGAGCTGATGATGAGGATGCATTTGGCGCTCACTCTGCCTACCGTATGTCCTCCCAATGTAAATGTCAGACTGTGGAATACATTCAATGTCTATTTTATGTCCGCTCATGTAAATATGTGCGGAAATACATATACAGCGATCTCAGCAGAATCGTCTCTTTTTTATTCTGATCTCCAAGTAATCGCCAAATGCGTTTGTACTCAAACACTCGTTGATATTTGAAAGCAATCTGGAACGGACCCAAGACTGACGTTAGTTTGTTCCGGATTGACGTCAGCCAATCCCAGAACTGAAGTCTCGCGAGATCTCGAGTGATCTGACTGCGCTCGAGACCTGGCGAGATTTCAGTTTTGGGAAGATCGTAATGTCATTCTCGGGCCTCGGATTGATTTGACTGGTGACTGGATTCAACTGCCACAGACTGAAGCATGTTTCTTGAATCTTTTTGTGAGAAAAACCAAATTAAGATGATTTATATGGGCACCAGCCCCATTTATAAATTAAAGTATGCCGGAGGGAGGTGAATTAATTTAAAATCAGCAAGTGATTAAATCCGTCTGCATCAACACAGTCTCTTGCGTACCAGTTGGAATTCCACCGCCATCCATTTATTTTTAGTGAAAAGATCGGATTTTAGAGAGATCTTCGTGTTTTCATTCGGGCCAAGTGACTTGGATTAGATTGTGACTTCATGGTCGTTAGGTGGCCTGACATTGTAAGATCGATCTCATTCAACCTGCTTTGGGGTAAAGAATCATCAGAGGCGGGGATCACTGAAGCAAATAGAGAATTAAAAGCCACATTTTATTCAATTCAGAAAGTGCTTACGTTCGCCGACGTTATATAGTGTAGTGTAAAATGCACTGTGCTCTATCTGAATACACTAGAACTCTGCCTGCAGTTTTTTCAAGTGCTGAAACTAAAGCATGGTGCACACGAGCGATTTTTCAAGCGATTTTCTAGGCGACCGACCTTGCGACCACAGCAGCAACTGAACATATTTCTTTTTTTTTTAGTTTTTGTTGACTCGTTTGCGACAAATGCTTCATTGGAAGATAAGTGATGTCGCGGATGACATCACTGATCGACCTCAAAGGTAATTATCGCATGCGACGTACTAGTCGCATCGGTAGTCGCCCCCATTTTAGTCGCTCGTGTGCGCCATGCTTTAGTCTTGATTTTCTGAAGTAGGCCTACATATCAGGTAAACATTTTGGGGACCTTCACAAGGCTATGAGACCTCTACTAGCATTCTCTTAACACTTAGAAAATACCGCAGATTCAACGGAGAGGGACTTTACGAGATCGTCCCGCTTATGTACATGTAACACTAACGTTAACGTTATTTTTTGCAT
The DNA here is from genome assembly GCA_002633025.1 of Notospermus geniculatus. Taxonomy (NCBI): domain Eukaryota; kingdom Metazoa; phylum Nemertea; class Pilidiophora; order Heteronemertea; family Lineidae; genus Notospermus; species Notospermus geniculatus. The sequence goes on along the minus strand of NMRB01002032.1, from coordinate 108,782 downwards.
TGCAAGTGCACTTGTACGTCACAATAATAGCGTTGGCGTTTTTGTTACGGAACGATTTCCTAAACTCTCGAATAACCCATCATCCAACCGTTATCACTTTCGTATGTCTTCGAATGGCCTTTATCTTATCAATAGCCTCCAGGCACGAATACGGTAGGTAAGATCATCGACCTCATACATGTATTCTTGTATAAGAGTTTCATCTCCGGTCACTTCATCTAATCCAACCGCATGAATACAGCCGTGACATTTTAGAGCGCTTTAAATGCAATTGTCACAGATAGGCTACTTAATGCAAGTAGCACGAAATGATTGCTGTATTAATAGCTGAACATGATATCGACATTTCAGTTATCATCAGTAAATCCTCTACTTCATGGTTAAGAACAGCCATGCTACATGTACGGATTCAGATGCGGGAGCAGTTGCTAGGTTCTGTGCGCGCCGTGTCACACCGTAGTAGAACGCAATGCGTCGTGAAATGAACGCGACGAAACGGCTACCATCCACCCTAGCTTGCCGTGAGAACCGTGACAAAACGTGGCATAACGGGAAGAAACGCGCAACAACCGTGACAAAACGCGCACAAAACGGGACAGAACGTGACAAAAATTGAAAGGACCGGGTGAATACACATGCCTCCCGGCCCACTACGGACCGCCTCCAAGTTTTGTTACGGCCTGTTACGTACTGTAACGTTTTGTTGCGTTCACCCCGTTTTACTAGATCTCTCTCATATCTCAACGTACGTAGACCTAAGGACGAACGTAGACGTTATAACAATGCCCTATGGTACACGGCCAGTGAATGGTCAGGCGCCGACATGTGACCGCTGCACAGAATTCAATTATGACCCGTTCTTCAACATGTTCAATGGTAGGCGGGTCAGATCAGTTATTCATGAGCAGCGAGTGCGATCAAACTGCACTCACGGCTGGCACATTCAAGCAATAGTTATTGTCTTCTTTCACATTGCGCTCCCCTGCGTTGTCTCACGTCCATGCCGTTTAGTCCACGGTGGTCTGAAACGTGATTGCCGTGGCCGCCGGGAACATAGTGTGAACATAGCATAAGTGGCTAACGGAACAAAACCCAGAAGGTAGGGTGCAGTAGCTGACGGACCCCGATAAAGTAGCTGACCAGTGGATGTTTGCACTTGCATAACATCTTAATTGCTTAGCATTTTGTCCTGCCTTTTCCTCTTCCGCATCGCTTTCCCAACGGGAAGAGTAAAAAGCTGTAGATTTAAAAGGTCAAAATGATAAGCATATATGGGGTTCATACCCCGGTCGGACGTGGTGTAACATATGCCAGTGTTCCTCATGTGTGAGTGTTCCCCTCCTAATGTCTGACGGAACAGAACACGTATCTAACCAAAAAACACTTGTAAAAAAACACCCCGAGCTCACGAATTTGTGAGCTCGGGGTGTGTTTTTAGATAGGTGTTGTGTTTTTTTAGATAGGTTTGGTTAGGTACGTGTTCTAAACTCACTGATAGCTCTCCATGCAGGGGCCTGTGCCATAGCGTAGTGTCACCGGTGATTAAGAGACGGCGCTGTGCGCTAACCAAAACAAAAACAACTTGTGCCCGCCGGGCAATATCTTTCGGATGTCTCCCTTTAAATTCTTCTGTTTTTTCTAACAGTGAACTAAGAAAATCTGTGGTCCCATTCCTCCGTTATTCTTTATTCTTTCGGACCGGAATAACCCCGACATGACACTTCATGCGCATACACTTTTTGCCCGGATTCAATCCTTGCGGTTCAACCATAATGGTACTTATTTCAAAGAGTGTTTGTATGATACTTTTATGCCTGAAAATGGTGACACGTTTCCGATAAAGCTAACCAGTGCCGGAATACTAGTACATAGTATCGTTGTCCGTGTGGAAGCTGCCGCATTTGACGAACCCAAGACTGGCCTGGTGATGTATCCACGGTTACCATGGATACTGTTTAACAAGAAAACGTACAACGAGAACTGATAGTTACGTCTACCGCAAACTGGCGCATAGAAAACTAAATTACGGGCTAAATTTTGGGTTGGGGTTGCAGAGCTTATTGCCTGCGGTAGATGGCAATATTTTCATGGAATTTGTACAGCATTATTAGAGTATGTGATTCAGATTTGTAACTAACATTCTCCGTCAAGAGACTACGAGCCAAATAGGAGCAATCAGCCGCGCTTATCGCCAAAAGGTGGCAGCAAAGTTCTAGCGGACCAATACAACAGAAAATTCTCCTGATTGGTGCTCAGTCAACCATGAATGGGTCGGCTAGGTATTAAATTGGACCGTAGTGACACCTATTGGTCAACTGACTGACAGCTCCTATTAACCAACTGCGGCGTGGAAAAATCTTTGATTTGTTACTTACTTGCCCTATCAGTCACCGGACTGCCCGAATCAACAATGTCCACTTAGAACAATCGGGCAAAGAAAGCAGGAAGTAACCACGTGTCTTTCCTGCAAATTCGATGTCAACCATCCGGAGGAAATCAGTATAGTACTTCTTAAAGCCCCGTTTACACATGCAACTTTTCATATGCAACTTCATGCAACTTGTTGCATAAACCTGATGAGACCAAAAAGTTTCATAAAAGTTGCGTGTGTAAACGGGAATGCAACTTGTTGCAACTCGATCGCGCTGGATGTTGCATCGATTTTTCTATGTGTAAACCGTCCCAGGTAGTTTGCAACAAGTTGCAAGTTGCAACTTGCAACTTGTTGCAACCTAGTGTAAACCGCCCTTATGGTTCGTTCTACATATACGTCACCGCGCGGTGACGTAGGAACGAACAGCAAGAAGTACTGACTTCCTCTGGGTGATGCTATCTACCGCCGTGGGATACCATTCTGCATAATGCATCGTGTAGAAATCGCTAACCTCTCTTCCTACAAGGGAGGAGAAGCCGAGTCTTGACCTGAACTCAGTGAAGATGTGAGATACCCGAACTGCACATCCTGAGCATACCAGTAGATCTTGGCGCTCGATGTTGTAGATCAACTCATGGTGAACTGCATTGCAGTCCCCTTTTGGACTCATCGCTGACAGGACAGCCGATCCGCTGAATTTTGGTTCCAGGCTAGACAATGTGGATCCCACCTAAAAGAGAGGGCAGCACACCGAAACCCGGTCCTACACAATGGACGCCTTTTGTGTGGGAAATTGATCAGGACGGGGATGTCAGTTTCATTTCAATAGTTTTAACCACTAGTGACACCTATTGAGGCAGCGGGCTAGGGTCACCATGACTCCTAGGTGTTCGTGTTTCTCCTTTAATTAATTGAAGGAACTAACCTCCTGGATGAAGTAGCAATTTTATAGACTCGTGTTAGAGTAAACTAGTATTCATGAAAGTTTTGCATTAAATTAACGTACTTTAATTTGATTATTCCCAATTTCCGAAAGCTGTTCGACGGTGTCTTCCGATAATATATGCGTTTCTGCAGAATATACATGTACAATGTATATCGGCTTTAGAAATGACTACATGTAAGTTACATGTATAAAAACTGCAAGAAAAGGAGTTCAGTTCTGTCGACAGAGATGTGACTTATATCCATGGTAACGCTGTATAATGCCTTCTTTTAGGAATGCGCAACATCCATGTCCAGATTTACATGTACCATTGCCTTTGGCATTTATGAAAAAAAGATGAACGCATTTGAGGAAATTTGCACAGAATTGCTTTTTACCCTCTCCACCGCCTCGCAAAGAAGTTGAAATTATAACCCAAGGGTCATCCATCGAGTGTTGCGCTTGCAACATTCTTCCAATGTCGACACCTTAGGTTATTTAATGACCTGTTGCCTGTCAGTCAGGAATAATGATAATGGTGGTGAGGCTGTGTAAAACTTGATAAGAGGGAAGGATTCGTTATTAAGTGTTTATTCGCAGATAACACGCCACCAAGGTATCAAATGCAAGCAAGCATAATGTGCAGTAATAAAAAAGGAAATAGCTGTTTATTTAATGTAATGGCAGAAAGAGGGATAAAATTACAAAGGAAATATAAACTATGAAATACAAGGTGGGTTGTGAAATACGATCCTACCCAGAGAAATTTAGTTTTGAGAAAAATTTGAAATACGGATACCAGAAAACTCATACCGAATTCAGCGGTGTAACGTTTTTGAATGTTCCCCATTGTGAGTGTCCCTACTACTATTGTCTGGCTAAATTAGCTGCGACTTCACAAAAAGGAACAAACAGAAAAATATGTCTGTCTGTCAGCGTTTCCAAAAGAAAGGAGAAACAATCTATCAGATGCAATACTGTTCCCTCCCTATGAATGTTTCCCTTCTGTTTGACGGAATAAGCTGCGACTTGACAATAGGGGATACACAGAGAAATGTGCAGGTGTAACATCTGTGAGTGTTTCTGTAGCTCAGTGTTCCCCAACAATAGACGCGGCCTAGAATGATTATTGTTGGGTTAGTTGCCGCTTAATCCATCAGGAGGGAAACAATAAGAAAAACACAGAAATACGGGGAACACTGATTGACGTTACACCTGTCTATATATTAGTGTTTCCAAAACAATAGGGTAAACGCTGACATCGGAAACACTGGCAGATGTAACACCGGTGTAAGGCCAAGCGCATTGCGGCAAAACTCAATGCGTTAGGGGTGTTTTTAAAGTCGATTGACCCAACGCTGTTGAGTCGTTATTCAGCCGGGTCAGTCGATTTTAAAAACACCCCTGCCGCATTGAGTTTTGGCGCAAATGTGCGCCTTCGCTCCCCTACATTTGCTATTCGTCCTGCGCACTGGTACAGGGAGACGATCACTTTAAGCCACGAAGGCAAGGCAAGAAAATCGGAATATTGATATCGGCAAATTATTTTACCGAAGGAGGCTTCAAGGCTGAATCTTATAAGATCAATAAGAGTGGAAACGGAAGAGCAAACGACAACGTTTGCCGTACGATCATCTGAAACAGATGAAGCGTGATACCCCAAACAATCCTTATTGATTTCGTACATCAAACAAATACTGAAATGATACTACACTAGATGGCTCCCCCGTATTGGCCCTGATTTAAGGCAAAGAACTTTACACCCTCGGAAACGTAAAAATGTCAGAGGGGATTATTGGCTTTGTGAAGAATATGTATCAGTCGGTTGTCATCTTGCCTTTTGCTGAGTCACATACTGGTAGGCGTATGTTTCCTTGTGAACCGGCATGTGACCAGCACTCCTCTGCCTTTCCTAGCGAGAAGTGTTTGCATTCCCAAAGGACAAACAGTCTGAACCTCTGTTGACATTGCACAGCTAGCAAGGGACACCTGAAACTACGGTGCCCGATGAGTGCGTCTTCGGTTTCCTCAAGAACCTGTTGCGTCGTGGATTTATTGACTTGGTTTTTCATCGACATCCTACGGTTGTTTGCTCGATTTTCTTACCCAACTGATCTGTGCATTCGATTTCGGATTACCGCTCGACAAAAAAGATTATCATTCTATCGTTTGGAGATTGAATTATTACGATGATTGCCCTGTAAGACAGTAAAACGGTCATAAATCTCAGCAATGGCCACGTGCATAGAACACCATGGCAACGGGGATACCGGGTATTATTTACACTAAAGGAGGATTCTTTCATTGATTGCGGTTGGATCATTTAAGGTAAGGAGTAATCATAAATCAACTGGTTTCAGTCACTGCTTTGTCTTATAGTTGACATTGCGTAAGTGAAAAACCAGTTCGCCATTCCTAATTAAATAGCCAAGGACTGACGTTTGGGTGATCTACTGTAAAGTCACGTTTAAGAGATCGTGTTGGAAGGTGCAAAATTAATCAGTAGGACAGTATGCCCGTTCCACACGGTCATAAATTTGGTCACTTTCTGAATTAACCAATCGATTTCAAACACACATCTCGTGTGAGCCTTATATTGAGCATATTCAGAAACTTGTGGTCAAAATTATGGCCGGGGTGGAATGGGCATAACTCATGTTTAGAAATAGGGTCTGATTGGCTCCAGTCTGCTAATCCCCTTCTGCTTTAGAAAGGTCCAAGGCGAACTGGCAAATGAAAAAAAAGTTTCTGATATTTTCGGCAGCTGTCGGCATAACCTCATAAACGTAATTTTTCCTTAATCGAAATGAGCGATAATGACGTGGAACTGGCGTGTATTTTCAATAAAATAATCTTATAACTGTGATTATAATGATATAACGTGGATATTCTACGTACAAATCAGGGAGGATCTGTCGTTCAACGCGCTTTACAAAATAAATAGGCATTCAGGGCCGTATGCACCAACGAAGATTATCTTGAACTCAGGTTGCGCAATAACTTTTCCATTGTCACATCCTGCCCTGGCAAACCTGGGGCAATATTTATGAAGCCTTCGCAACTTTGCGTTCACGCAAATCTATTGTTTGGCTAAACATGCCCTATTGTTCACTGGCTGCCTTACAATAGATTTGCGTGAACGCAAAGTTGCGAAGGCTTCATAAATATGGCCCCTGGACGATTTGAAAGCTGTGTCTCAACCCGAGTTCAAGATAATCTTCCTAATACGACCCTCAGTGAACAAGGCGTTTAGGCATCTCTTGAGACTTAATACACAGACGTACAGCTGTACATTTTAGACCCTCTAAAAAGTGTTCTAACGAAAGATCTAGTGATGATCCCGCTGTCAAGAATATCTTTCATCACCCCACGTAAGGATGTAAAACGAACGTAAGGATCGAAAACGACTAACTGAATAAGAGACAAAACAATAGATTTTTCCCCCGAATTAAATATCATGATGTTACAACTTCTTCATGCAGGAAAACTCGATGATTTAATAAGCAGATTTGCATTTTGATAGAAGTGTCATGCGAGATGATGCAATCAGACTTAAAATCAGATTAAATTAACAAAATCTACAAAGAGATAAACCACTATGATTGCATATCAAGCAAATGTATCAAATGCTCAGCGGAGTAGATGCCACCATCACGTACATAGATCGTACTGTGGGCGTGTGGATGTACGTGGTTACATGGATGCTGGTCGGCGCCAGTAATGCAGTCATCTTTCTCGAATGGTTGACAAACAGAGCTAAAGGTTGGCTTGGATACCTGATCATGCGACTGAAGGCAGCGATTCACTCTGACGATGAGACCGAAAACGATAACACCGTTATTGGACAACTCGAAATTCTTGTTCTTTCAATCAACCTGGAGAACGACACTACCTGAACAGTTGCGGCAGTTCACGTTTTGCTTCCAAACTTGAAATTTTGTCGAATGAGCTGTTAGGTGTCGATTGTCACTACACATTTGACAGGAACCATGTAGTCGAACCACCAACCTGAACGAACACAAGCGTGTAATTCTAACAGATGTGTTGAAAAGGCCAAAATTTGAAGAAATCTGCTGATTTGCTGCTTTGCCACTTGCTTTTTGCAGCCTGCTACATGTACCTGCGATTGAATACGGCCGCAAGGAACTGATCGGTCGCCAGTGGCGGAAATCACGTCTAGCTCGTCCACTACGGCGATCGAGTGCCCAGTTGCAAAGCAAGTCGCAACGCAAAATTCAGGTTGAAAATCACAGGTGGATTCCCCGCTTTATCACATGCCAAAGTATTCGTGAGCGAGCATACATGTACACTGTAGTAAAGGTCTGCTTTCCATTGGCGCGTTTCCGTGCGCGGAAACGCGCCAATGGAAAGCAGGCCTAAAGCAAGGTTCATTGGCACACGGAACCAATCCGTTTCCAGTCCGTTTGCCCCTAGTTTTCCGGATACGACAACGGTGAAGTCCATTTGATAGATTTTTTGCGGACCTGAATCGGACCAATTCCGTGTGCCAATGAACCTTGCTTTACACTGCTCACACTAACAATCACACTCACAATCAAGAACGTACGCCCTTTTGATTGCTCTCAACACTGTCAGGTTTGAAGGGATTTTTTCTGCCCCTTTCACTGTCAAGGTACGTCGTATTCAGGTGTTGAGCAATCAAAGTTTCTCTTTCAATCAACGCATTTTTTTCCGCTGCTTTTCGGCCGATAATAGAGAGTTTTCGCAAACGCCCGGATAGACCTATATAACTTCCGTCAAAAGAATTTCTGGAAGTGCCGGCAAAGTTTGTCACGTACAGGAAGCCATTCTCTACCTATTTAGACAGTTCGGCAGATTTCAGGGGACTTTTATTTCGCCCATTTTGCACTGGACTAATACTGTCGGGCTTTAACTTATGACCATTCAGGTTTTCAAGTTTTGCATTTCGTATACTTTACTCTTACCCCTCTACAAACATTAATAAACTCAACATCTCTATTCTCAGTAGACAATCCTAGTGGTAAGATCTGGAACCAATCTAATTACATTCGTCACGAATTGGTAATTTGGCGAAAGTAGGGAATGAGTACGTCTTCATGTTAAAATGGTTCATTAGTCGGGCTATATACAGGACGTCTGGGAAATCTGATTTATTTCTATGTATGGAGACACTAACATGACTAACTAGATTGCCCTGCCGGCTTCCTTCAGCGTCCGTTGTCATACAATCGCATGTATATGGATGATGTTGCATGGTATGCCTAACTTCCCCTGAGCCACAGGGAAATCATATCATCAGCAGAATCAGAGGCTGTCAGCTCGGTTTACCAATCTGCGTACATTTCAGAATGTTTATGTCTCTAGAACGATAATAACTGTCTTATTCAATCTGTCCCTCTGATGTTTTTGCGCAGCTAACCAATGCCTAGGAACATCAAATTTGCAGGAGAGGTAGCCCTGATCGAAATCTATCCGAAACAAAAAAATCAGGTCGCTATGATCTACTTCAAGAGATCAGGGGCATTTTTTTGTAAATTGAAAAAAAAAACTCATACCAAATTCAAAGAGAGAGCAATGGATTACCTGCGTGGCTTGATTTTTGGTTCAATGGGGAACCGGAGTGCCCAAAGGAGGCGCTGGGGAACAACTCAGTTTTTACTCAAAAACGCATGCGCCGCGTCGTTGAAAACCTCGTTGACGTCGCACGTCGTTCCGTCGTCGATCTGTTGTTTACGCTAAAATAGTCATTAAAAATATAATTTTATTGACAAAATTCGACATGTTTCCGCTTGAATTTTCGTTTGAAAACATTCAGATACATTGAGTCAGTCCTATACTTGATGTTAAACGTGTAAAATTCGAAATTTAATGGACTATTTCGGATATATTGGGGCTGGAAATAGGGTGTAGTTTCCAGAATTAAATGGCAAATAACGTTAGCCTCACTTTCGACGTCATATTTTAGACTGAGTTGTTCATCAGCGCCACGTCATGGATTAGTTTCTCCGGTTCCTCATTGCAAGATGTGTTGGTAGACAGTTTCAGATTCATCAACCAGGGGGTGCAAGACGCAAAAATGGAAAACGCGATATTTGTTGTCAAGAATTTCTCCGATCAATTCTACCGCTCTGTGTTTACTCACTGTCAACAGGCATGCTAAACATGCAATGGGGAAAATAAAGACGGTGGTGCTTTCTTAGAACGAAATTGAATTGAAATATGCCCGTGGTCGTTCTTAGGGCACTGCGATGTTGTCTACAGAGCTGATGATGAGGATGCATTTGGCGCTCACTCTGCCTACCGTATGTCCTCCCAATGTAAATGTCAGACTGTGGAATACATTCAATGCCTATTTTATGTCCGCTCATGTAAATATGTGCGGAAATACATGTACAGCGATCTCAGCAGAATCGTCTCTTTTTTATTCTGATCTCCAAGTAATCGCCAAATGCGTTTGTACTCAAACACTCGTTGATATTTGAAAGCAATCTGGAACGGACCCAAGACTGACGTTAGGTTACGGATTGACGTCAGCCAATCCCAGAACTGAAGTCTCGCGAGATCTCGAGTGATCTGACTGCGCTCGAGACCTGGCGAGATTTCAGTTTTGGGAAGATCGTAACGTCATTCTCCAATCTGAACATCAGAGAACGATTCGTGCCAACATCGTATCTCTGATGTATATCGGACAGCGCCATCTTGCCCCGGGATCTACTTCTTCGGTCATGCTCAACAAGACTGTTCAAATCTGTCGATCTGAATGATCAAAGTTACCAATTAGGGGTTGTGAGTGTTGTTACACATAGAAAAATGAGTTGAAGCATGTTACCTTACCTGATGAAGGGTCACTCACGCTATAGCAGCAGGTTGAACTTCTCAAGTGGTGAAGTGAAGGCTGGTCGGCCATTTTGTTTCGACATTATAACGTTGTCCATCCTCGGTGTTATCACTGCCTAAAATGTGCCTTAATCCACTGAATAACTTCAGATTCTACAATAAATAAAATTATCCCACCGATATAATGCGCAAAGAACCCATTTATACGTGAAAAAGTATCAGCATTGGTCTGCACTATATCATCAAGTGCGGAAGGTTACGGTCAATGTCACAGACGACCCACTCACTGCGGCGAATCACTGAATTATCTCGTGATTTGCGAGATGATTACTACGCCGAGGCTCCTATATACAGTCGAGGTAGGTTACGATGGCCGCCCGAATGTAGCCGAGTACCTCCGAAGATGACGTCGATTGGTCATTCTCGGGCCTCGGATTGATTTGACTGGTGACTGGATTCAACTGCCACAGACTGAAGCATGTTTCTTTTGTGAGAAAAACCAAATTAAGATGATTTATTTCGGCACCAGACCCATTTATAAATTAAAGTATGCCGGAGGGAGGTGAATTAATTTAAAATCAGCAAGTGATTAAATCCGTCTGCATCAACACAGTCTCTCGCGTACCAGTTGGAATTCCACCGCCATCCATTTATTTGTAGTGAAAAGATCGGATTTTAGAGAGATCTTCGTGTTTTCATTTGGGCCAAGTGACTTGGATTAGATTGTGACTTCATGGTCGTTAGGTGGCCCAGCATTGTAAGATCGATCTCATTCAACCTGCTTTGGGGTAAAGAATCATCAGAGGCGGGGATCACTGAAGCAAATAGAGAATTAAAAGCCACATTTTATTCAATTCAGAAAGTGGTTACGTTCGCCGACGTTAAGTGTAAAATGTACAATGCTCAAACTGAATACTTAAGGTCTCGGGCCACTTGTGCGTTTTGCGCTGCGTGATGCGTCAAATCTTTTGTTATTTTCCGCCGTTCTGCTTCCTCACAAAAGATTTGACGCATCACGCAGCGCAAAACGCCCAAGTGGCCCGAGACCATTAGAGCTCTGCCTGCAGTTTTTTCAATGTGTGCTGAAAACTGGGCCTTGATTCTCTGAAGTACGTATCAGGGAAGCATTTTGGGGACCTTCACGAGGCTATGAGACCTCTAGTAGCATTCTCTTAACACTTAGAAAATACCGCAAATTCAACAGAGAGGGACTTTACAAGATCGTCCCGCTTATGTAACACTATTAACGTTAACGTTATTTTTTGCATTGCAAGTGCACTTGTACGTCACAATAATAGCGTTTAGCGTTTTGTTACGGAACGATTTCCTAAACTCTCGAATAACCCATCATCCGACCGTTATCACTTTTGTATGTCTTCGAATGGCCTTTATCTTATCAATAGCCTCCAGGCACGAAATTCAGTCGGTAAGATCATCGACCTCATACATGTATTCTTGTATAAGAGTCTCATCTCCGGTCACTTCATCTAATCCAACCTCATGAAAACAGCCGTGACATTTTAAGAGCGCTTTAAATGCAATTGTCACAGATAGGCTACTTAATGCAAGTAGCACGAAATGATTGCTGTATTAATAGCAGAACATGATATCGACAATTCAGTTATCATCAGTAAATCCTCTACTTCATGGTTAAGAACAGCCATGCTACATGTACGGATTCAGATGCGGGAGCAGTTGCTAGGTTCTGGGCTGAACAAAATGTTCGCTGACCACACAGCATACGTTCAAATAAGCGGAAAATTGGCAAAGCCCCGAGGAACGGAGATCTCCACATAACTGAATATATTGGTTGAAAGACACCGGGGAAATGCAACTTGGGCCGAATTGACTGCACTAATTCGGCTCGTCGTCTAGGTTGGCACTCAAGTGGATAGCCTTCTCCGAGGAAGTCGGCCTATCACACGCAGCGCCCGCTCCGGATGATGGAGGTGATAGCTGTTCAAATTATCTTTGGATTAGCAGGGTTCTGTGGGATTACTTTTTATGACAGTCAGCCAAAGTTGGCTTGAAATCTCATTCTATATAGATGTTAGGATAGTAGATTTGTTGTGTCGGATATTTTGGAGAATTCGTTAAGCATGATTATCAAGATGCGGTTCGCAACGATGGACACTTTTGGGATTGCGGGGTAGGTGAATCGCTTTATTTTGTAGTTCGCTCTTATAAAAGCACTTCTTTTGAGCAAGTCAAAATTTCCTTGTAAATTCACGTCACTAGTGTTCGGCTGTTCTTGCTTAACACCGGAGACGTCATTCCTTTACGAATGTCGCCAATGTTGTTTCTGGTCCCAGCCGGACATATTCGTCTTCATTACTGTATGTCAGGCGTCGGGGTTAGGCGCCTGGCAGTCTTTGATGGCAGGCAGGCTTTCCTTTGATCTTGATACCTTTCTTTATCGCACGTGATGTGGTAGCTAATTATACACGCTCATGATCGGTTCTTCAGCTAATATCAATATTAATATCAATATCAATATCAATATCAATATCAATATCAATATCAATATCAATATCAATATCATCTCAATATTTTGGTGTAGTTCTACATGTAGGAAAAGCCGTCAGCACTACGTCACTGACAGTCCAACCAATCTTGAATCAAAAATAATACGCAGCATTTTACCACCAGCGGGCACGACAGCCATTGGCTGATATTTATAAAAGTTAAAGCAAATGCTGTTACTTTTAAATTTTGTAGTACATTTACATTGGGCACTGCTGTGCAAATCTTAAGTAAAAGCATTTGCTAACTTTAATGAATACTAGCCATTGAGGCAGTTGTCTTCACATTGCCTTTGGAATCTTTTGTCTTGTTTTACAGACATTAGATTTTTTTTTACTTCACAAAAATGATAAGTAATGTTTCTTAACATTTGCCATATTCATACAATGAGGTTTGCTGTTTGAATTTAGCGCCTGGAAAAAGATACCGAAAAAAAATACGGCAATGTTAAGAGATCGGTGTCACGGTATACGTATAAACGGTATCACGGTATCGTATCACGGTTCACTCTACGTATAAACGATAGTCAATTAATTTGTCTTCCCACACGTAATCAATTAGCGTTATATTTACCATTACCGGGACAATAAATCGGAAAGTCGTCTCCGAATATTTCGCAAATTTTCCACCCCAATCGGGGTCTTCCTCAGGGCCTATATACATGTAGAAGAGGCGCTCTTCTATTGCGCCTGAGGAAGACCCCGATTTGGGTCGAAAATTTGCGAAATATTCGGAGACGACTTTCCTATTTATTGTATACTGTGTGTCGTTTTGTGCTCTCTTTTTTGGATACCATTACCGGGACAATTTCTTAAACTTTCTTTTGGCCTCATGACCAAATTGTCGTCTCTAGTGCTCAACGTCGACGGACGCCGACGACTGACGTTGTAGTACGAAACAACAGGAATAAGCCGTCAAGTGAAGTAGCTACGGAGTCAGCTTCATGCGGTAAAATCAATAAAATGCTTTTAATGCAGGATGCAGTTATCCCGTGATGCGGAGGCGGAGTCACCTTGATTGATCTATAATATCTCTCGTGTCTGATGGCGGTCACCCATGAACCGTTTTTGCACTGATGCATGCAAATGCGTCTGTGACATATTATTACTGCGCCAATGTTGAAGTCGTAACGCATTATCGCTTGCGTGAATTCGAAAGAGCAATCATCCCCTCTGTATCCCCCCGCAAGCACCGATAAAAGCCCTTTCCCTATTGGCTGCTTCGCCGGCTGTTACTTCAAATGGCAAACTCCCGGTGTACCCTGGGAGAAAATCCCAGGAATGGAAGTCCTCACGGTACCAATACAAAAGCCAGGCATTGTCAACGGTTGTGGTTAGCGACATCCTTCAGGAAGGCTTAATCCACTTTTAGGGCAATAAACTTTGATTCCAGGGGGACTTTCTCCGCGTTCACACAGGTGTAATATTCAGTGTGGCCATTTTTTCCCGTGTGATTTCCGTGTAATGTCTCCCTGGAACACGGGCCACACTGAGAAACGTTACACCGGCAATTGGATGGGAATTATCGATTGAAAACAATTCACCTAATGAACATAAAACTGCATGAAAGGAATAACATCGAACAAAATTGCGATAAATGGTGTCCATTTATTCATTTCGAGATTACAATAAGTGTATTAGCCTTTGATACATGAGTGCTGTCGCGTGCGAAATCACCGGACGTGTTTCCTCTGTGTAATATCAGCCAATCATTCTTCTCGTTAGTCAATCTCGTACCCAGAGTACAACATCGCCACATTAAACTCTGGAAATGCCTTGACTGGTACTACTTTTGCACAGGGCAAATGCATTGTTCAAGATGGATGAATTTCTGACCATTGCACAAGCAATTGCGTAGGGATTCCGCGAAAGAGTTCGTACTTTGTTCCTTAAAACCTAGCGTCCACTAGGGCGCGGACAAGACGCGGAACGCAAATTTAGCAATTCCTCATTCATTCCGCAACCTCTCCGCATATTCTTGAAAGATTCCGTTCACTGTCTTTATCATTCCTAAGCAGTTCCCGGCATTTCCGCACGTTCGGGAGAGAGCGAAATTTCCGCATCCAAATTTTGATGGAGACCAAAATTTCGACGCGGAAATGAACTTCCCGACACCTTCGGCAACTTGTCTGCATTGTCGTGCGGACATCGTCAGGACATCCCGCCTTTCTGTAACACTTCTGCAAACGCTCCTGAAAGCTTCCGCGGTGCGGGCAACTTCGCGAAGGCAAGCAGAAGCCACGCGGACTGTTTCAGGAAAGCGCGGAGCCGATGCAGATCAAAATAAGCGAGTGCGCGAAGCCGCCAAGACATTTGCGGACAAGACACGGAAAGGTCAACAGTTTGCGGCGTGGAGGAGTTTATGGCCGGTGTAACGTTTTTCAGTGTGGCCGTTTTTCCTNTGTACCCTGGGAGAAAATCCCAGGAATGGAAGTCCTCACGATACCAATACAAAAGCCAGGCATTGTCAACGGTTGTGGTTAGCGACATCCTTCAGGAAGGCTTAATCCACTTTAGGACAATAAACTTTGATTCCAGGGGGACTTTCTCCGCGTTCACACAGGTGTAATATTCAGTGTGGCCATTTTTTCCTGTGTGATTTCCGTGTAATGTCTCCCTGGAACACGGGCCACACTGAGAAACGTTACACCGGCAGTTGGATGGGAATTATCAGTTGAAAACAATTCACCTAATGAACATAAAAGTGCATGAAATGAATAACATCGAACAAAATTGCGATAAATGGTGTCCATTTATTCATTTCGAGATTAAAAAGAAGTGTATTAGCCTTTGATACATCATTACGAGTGCTGTCGCGTGCGTAATCATCGGACGTGTTTCCTTTGTGTAATATCAGCCAATCATTCTACTCGTTGGTCAATCTCGTATCCACAGTTCAACATTCCACATTAAACTCTGGAAATGCCTTCACTGGTACTGTACCACTTTTGCACAGGGCAAATGCATTGTTCAAGATGGATGAATTTCTGACCATTGCACAAGCAATTGCGTAGGGATTCCGCGAAAGAGTTCGTACTTTGTTTCTTAATAAAACATTAAATACCCAACGGAATCTTAAAATAGTAGTATTTTTACAAATACTGGAACAAATTGTAATTTTTGGTACGATTACTTTATCAAAATAATTTGTAAAACCGATCCGATGAGCACAAGAATCTTGTGCTTTGTTCAGCCGTTTCAGAGGTCTTAGCCGAGGAACGGATGGCGGCGACCTCTTCAGATTGCTCGTTGGTGTTACTCAAACAAGAGGTGGGAAGTAGGCCTACATGTACTTGTAAGAGGCATAATCGGCCTTCTCATTCAAATGCTGCATATGGGAAACTGCATCCTCTTGCAACAGGTCCTCTAAAACGCGCTCCCCTACTCGCACGTCCGAGGCCCTGTTGAAATTGGCGCCATTTAGCTGTGAAACCAGCGACTGAAAATCTATCGCTGAATACAACCAATCACAGCGAAGCTTCTATCCCGCCGTGGTCATTCCCAAATATGGCAACTTTAAAAATTTCTCGATTCGATTGGATTTTTTAATATTCCTGAATTAACTTCGCGTCAAAATGATTCTCACGGACTATTTACATAGCGAGTAAGTACCGATGGGTTCAAAACACGAAGGTATGATCCAGTTCATGGTGTGTGGGGCAGCTATCATTCGACAGCATGCATAAATTATGGAATGAGATACAGTACTACGAGACTGGTATCCGGTAACTCGTAACATCATGTCTATGTGCATGCGTTGTAGTACTAGGCGCGATGTTTGGTTGTTACATCAAGTGGTATTTCCCCACTGCATTGCATGGTTTATTTGTGAGTTACCAACTGGCGAGTACACATGAAGGAACGTCCCTCTACTCCACCGAAACGGGGTGGGTTTCCCCAGGGCATTGTAACGCGCTATGCAGAGTGGAAATGCCCTGGGTTCCCAGGATGGGGAAACTGTTAACAGAGCCGAAATGACTGACTTGAATCTTTTGATGAGAAAGTTCGGCTGCACATCAGTGAGTGCAGCAAAAGCAGCAACCTCACTGGTGCACACCGTCCCATATCCAGAAAGACGTCGAGAACGATTTCGAGACGCTCAAAACGCTCGGCATTATGCAGAAAGTAAAGGTCCAACATCATCGGTTAGCCGCCCATCGTAGTGCTCAAACAATCTGCGGATATCCAAATCTGTGTTGACATTGCGAGGAGCAAATGAGGCAATCCATAGGGAACGACATGGCGTGCCAACATTGGATGAGCTCACAAACGACCTCATGGAGCCAAAGTTCTCAGTTACTGGTATTGGAAAAAACATGGAGTCTGGACCAGTGGACTCGTGGATTTAATGGATCAATGCTGACTACTAACAAGTCTCTCGATCTTGACACTGCCCCACATGTGTAGGCCTTGACCCAGGGTAGATCCTGTCATCATCCGAAATTGGAATAGTTGTAGGCCTACTGTGTGTTGTCCGAAAATATAGGTACGTACCGTTGTGCATAATGGAATAGGCCTACTCTGTGGCTGTATTTTAGAATGCTCCTCAACGTAAAGGAGTTCCTCAAGGCTATTGTTCTCCTGTTGAGAACAATAGCCTAGAGGAACTCCTTTACGTTGAGGAGCATTCTAAAACACGCGCTTTTGTGTAGGCCTATTGTCCGAAAGTAGGTAGGCTACGGTTGGGCATGGGGAATAAGTTTACTGTGTGTACTGCCCGAAAATAGGTACCGTTGGGCATGGGGAATTTAATTTACTGTGTGTATTGTCCGAAAATAGGTACCGTTGGGCATATTGGAATAAGTTTACAATGTGTATTGTCCAAAAAAGGTACCGTTGGGCATCCAAGTGGTGGAGATAAATGACTGTTAGTCCATACTTTCCTTTTCACCAGTGCACGAATACACTGCCCCACACTTCATGTGATCCAATACCCGTTTTCAGCACACTAGATCTAATTTCCGTACACATCAGTATGAGTTGTCACCAGCAGGATGTCCTACATCACAACGATCAGTATACACCAGATCGAGTCTACGTCTGTACGAGAGACTAGCGTCAGAAATCTTCCATTACGCTAGAGCAGAAATACTCAAGGACATACCAGGGTGTAGAAACATCAGCCGACATCATCTAAATGGGTAGACCATGCTGGAAATGGCCAGAACTTTAGACATGTAGTTTACTCAAGAATAGACATCCTGCGAAAGTCGGCCATGACAGGTCAGAAGGGGTAAACAAACCTGGGCCTAGTGCATTGTACAGACCGTAAGCACAGGAGCCAACTGTACAAATGCACTGGGCCAAGGTTTGTTTACCCCTTCTGACCTGTCATGGCCGACGCTCTCAGGATGTCTATATTGAGAGAGAACATCATACCCATGCCCTTAAAAAGGCAATACTGAATTTCAATTTTCTAGATGAGTGCAATTTAGCTGTAAAGGTAGAATACTATGACATGCATGCAGCAAGCAATGCCGAACCGAAAAATGGCTGGCGTGGCGTGTCTAAGACAATGACGCAAAAGTTGAGCAAAAAAAGCCAGGCCAGGCATCGGGCTGTCGGAATTTGACAGCCATAATTGGACTGTTCTTTCGCGGTGGCTGGGTATAATTTTTCATCCCGTGGCGGCCTGGGGTGAAATCCGAACATGATCGCTGCTTACTCTGGCATCAAGTTTCTGGAGGGAGTTCCTGTCATATCACAACGAAATGTTGAAATGGCCAAAGCACAACAAGGCGCGTTCACATTACAGTTTTTGGCCGATCCGTCGCTTTGGTGCCAGAACGGCCTGAGATCGGTTTCATTTTTCAAGTCTGAACGCCTCGCACCAAACCGAGCTGGCAAGGCCGAATTGGCCGATAGGACTCGGGAATTCGACCTCAGATCACACTCAGTCTGAACGCGGCTGTAGAAATCAACGTCCCCCTGGAGTCTAAGGCTTAATGTTACAACGAGAGATTAGGATATACGGTTGTAGAAACCACGACCAATCGAATGCAATCGAAGCCATTCACTATAAGCCAGACTTTCATTTCTAGGACTCCCATTCCTTCATTCCTGGACGCATTTGCGTTTGCAGATGAACGTTCCCGCTTAACGTCCTGGGAAGCCAGTGGAAAAGCATTTGCTAGCTTTTGCTAACAAGTGCTTTTACTTCAGGTTTTGTAGAAGGCTGGTGATATTTACCCGGCTGCCGGGTACGCAGTGGTGAAAAAACGTCTTGTTTGCCCGGCCGCCGGTTACGCACTGAGGAAAATATATCTTGCTTGCCCGGCTGCCGTTTACGNACTCAAGGACATACCAGGGTGTAGAAACATCAGCCGACATCATCTAAATGGGTAGACCATGCTGGAAATGGCCAGAACTTTAGACATGTAGTTTACTCAAGAATAGACATCCTGCGAAAGTCGGCCATGACAGGTCAGAAGGGGTAAACAAACCTGGGCCTAGTGCATTGTACAGACCGTAAGCACAGGAGCCAACTGTACAAATGCACTGGGCCAAGGTTTGTTTACCCCTTCTGACCTGTCATGGCCGACGCTCTCAGGATGTCTATATTGAGAGAGAACATCATACCCATGCCCTTAAAAAGGCAATACTGAATTTCAATTTTCTAGATGAGTGCAATTTAGCTGTAAAGGTAGAATACTATGACATGCATGCAGCAAGCAATGCCGAACCGAAAAATGGCTGGCGTGGCGTGTCTAAGACAATGACGCAAAAGTTGAGCAAAAAAGCCAGGCCAGGCATCGGGCTGTCGGAATTTGACAGCCATAATTGGACTGTTCTTTCGCGGTGGCTGGGTATAATTTTTCATCCCGTGGCGGCCTGGGGTGAAATCCGAACATGATCGCTGCTTTACTCTGGCATCAAGTTTCTGGAGAGAGTTCCTGTCATATCGCAACGAAATGTTGAAATGGCCAAAGCACAACAAGGCGCGTTCACATCACATTTTTTGGCCGGTCCGTCGCTTTGGTGCCAGAACGGCCTGATCGGTTTCATTTTTCAAGTCTGAATGCCTCGGGCCAAACCGAGCTGGCTAGGCCGAATTGGCCGATGGGACTCGGGAATTCGACCTCGGATCACACTCAGTCTGAACGCGGCTATAGAAATCCACGTCCCCCAGGAGTCTGAGGCTTGTTACAACGAGAGATTAGGATAATACGGTTGTAGAAACCATGACCAATCGAATGCAATCGAAGCCATTTACTATAAAGCAAGGTTCATTGCACACGGATCCGATCCGTTTCCAGTCCGTTTGCCCCTAGTTTTCCGGATACGACAACGCTGAAGTCCATTTGGTAGATTTTTTACGGACCTGAACCGGACCAATTCCGTGTGCCAATGAACCTTGCTTAAAGGCCCGTTTCCACTTGAGCGTTTTACGCCGCGTTTTGACGCTTCGCCCATTGTTTGGAAGCAGAGCGGCGGAAAATAACAAAAGATTTGACGCATCACGCGGCGTAAAACGCTCTAGTGGAAACGGGCCTTAAGCCAGACTTTCATTTCTAGGACTCCCATTCCTTCATTCCTGGACGCATTTGCGTTTGCAGATTAACGTTTCCGCTTCCCGTCCTGGGAAGCCAGTGGAAAAGCATTTGCTAGCTTTTGCTAACAAGTGCTTTTACTTCAAGTTTTGTAGTATACATTGGAAATTGCTGTGCAAATTTTAGTAAAAGCATTTGCGAACTTTTATGAACACCAGCCATGTATCTTAAGCGGATTGTTCGCGTCTGTCCAAAGTGAACCAAAAATAATAAAACGACCCGTTTTATTCTTAACAACAACTGGTAAATGCATTGCGGCGGCCGCTCCGGAAACGGTTCTGTGGAATCTTTGACTCGGCACGAATAGTCCGCTTTAAGGACGGAGACCTTCCTAATGTCTACAAGTCATGCATCTTCGAGCGTCAGTTCCGACGAGACTCCAGTTATGTCAAAATGAAATATGTTGTCTTCCGCGGCTTCTCTATAATTGCCATTCCACACCCACGATTCTATGATAAGTATTATCCAAATAGGAGAGCCGACCCAAACTATGCACGTTATCAAAGATCTACGACATCCATAATTGCTGTCATGACCGGTCATATGTCGTCCTGTTCGAAGGTTAGAAGACGAAGTGGCATATGATAGCTTTATCTGAATGACGACCTTGTATTCATTGCAAAATGTTGCTGTTAATTATTCAAGGATTTGCGCAGACAACAAGCAGATTTCGGTGATTACGCAGATGATGGATGTATCAGGTATCAGTGGTTCACGGCGAATACAGCCAGCGATACCTCACATTGATTCCATCGGGAATCGGGCTCGATTATGATGCATTGGTGGGCCTGATCGATGATTCATGATGTGTACTCCGCTGCAGTTGGAATTTGCCTTTGGATTGGCGGTTCTTAAAACTCCGTGTAGGTTTTCACCCACTGGTTGACGAATGTTTTGTTTGGCAATGACGTGTACTTCTACATGTATAGGCATATCCAATTACTGAGATTTTAGACTTTGTGAGACCGCTGCCATAGAATCTCTGATATATAGGACGCCCAAACACATTACGGATTTAGCGGCGCCATTCAGTTGTGCTCTAGAGACACATAGACCCTAAATCCCATGACTAACAAACACAGGCGGGCAGCAGGAGGAGGGAGGCATTGGATTCATTCACACTCTGATCAAAGGGGTATCCAAAATAGAAGCACAAAAAACGACACACAAAATGGTGGTAAAACATAAAGTCGTCTCCAAATCTTGCAAATTTTCGACCCCAAAC
Source organism: Notospermus geniculatus (assembly GCA_002633025.1). Classification (NCBI taxonomy): domain Eukaryota; kingdom Metazoa; phylum Nemertea; class Pilidiophora; order Heteronemertea; family Lineidae; genus Notospermus; species Notospermus geniculatus. The sequence goes on along the minus strand of NMRB01002032.1, from coordinate 87,367 downwards.
GGGGTCTTCCTCACTCCAGGCACTTTCTAGTTGAGATTACAGAAAAGACCTGATCAAAGGGGTGGTATCTTTTTGGTATGTTGACTCATCAAAAATCAACAAGTTGGCCTACCTTACTGGAAAACATAAATTGAGATGGAGTCGAACAATTACTCTCGCATCCCTTTGGTTACGACACCGTTCCCTCCAGACATGAGCAATAAGTACAGCTGTCGTGGCCAAGTCAAATACATGTACATGTACCTCGCTCTAAGGGCAGTCAAATTACATTTATTTGCGCAGACGTTGTACTTAGAATCGTATACGTTTGGTCAATATCCTCCCTTAGCCTCGTGGCATTTGGCGACAACACTCCATCTTATCATTTGTAGACAGAGGCTACTGGTTTCCACAACTACCAACTGAACTGAGGTATCCAGGAAATCATGAGCCTGTGCTGCGATAGCCATTTGATTTCATGAACATCTTGAGCGATGCGCACGTTTGAACAAAAAGGATGCCGTAGAAGACAGTCATGTTTTAGATGTAGGCTTCTCTGTCCGGATGAAGTTTTCATGAACCTGAACTCGTTGCCAATAGTACAAGTTGCTCATTCTTACTCTCAAAGCCTTGTACATGTATAGTTTAGACACTCAACATTCCATTTTTACCGTAATGTCTGGATCTATAACGAAATTCTCAATCCCATCTTTGCGAAATTCCCCTGGCGGCAATCATCTGTTGTTGGTATTCAGCGGCATGGCCAGACATTGTCTGGCGATTCTATAGAAGAAATTTGGCTGTTTATTGCGGAAGGCAGGTGAAGAGGCCTTGAGATATCCTGAGAACATCAGGGCCCAGTTTCACAAAGAATCTTAAGTCTAAGAAAAAACTTAAGTGTGAAATGAAGTCATCTGATTTGCTGAAACCCTGGTCACATGATGACTTAAGTCAAACTTTAGACTTAAGTTTCTTTGTGAAACTGGGCCCAGGGGTTCTTGGCGCTCGTTCCCTTAGTGTACGGTGACGAAGGGAGCAACTACGCTTAGGCGGTCACACGTTTCATGAAGGAACCTTCGTAAAAAAAATCCCCGAGTTCATTTTCCAAATTACATGTATATCAATCATGAGTATTAGGTTCAGCACAGACCAGAAAGTGCATAAGTATGATTAAAGCGTGAAGCTACAATCAACTATCAAGATAACGAAGAACACATTATATTACGACGACTGTCATTTTTTGCGTTATTATTGTGTTGCGGTCTTCTATCCTATCGTCAACGATAATTGCGCCGGGTTAATTTGCTGCTGGAACGATAGTTCTGTCTGATCCTGGCATTCATTCTCCGTGTTGTTGTGACAGAAGAATTATCAACAGCTTGAGAACGAGTGCCGAGGTACCTTTGTTACTTTCATCAGTCTCCTCGAGTGTGATCAAGTTCAACCACCCTTGCAGTCAACGTCGATATGATATTTTTTATCTCTCTCGACGGCTTTCGGTTAATTGCCTCCAGCACCGCAGGAGTGGGAAAAAAATTACTGTTATAATTGCCGTGATGGTAGACGGGACAAAGTGACTGTAATCTGAGCCTCCAACTATTTACTAGCTCTTGCACGAGTTTTGCAATGCCAATGGCAAATACTTAGTATTCTCCTCTGCCTCTAATTTTTTACTACCTTTACAATATACTTGGTATATCGTTACCTTATAGACATTTCCAACAAAGATGGCGGATGATGTCGTGGCCATTCATTTTCCAAGCATGATATAACACTTCTACCAAACGCGCGCATTCTCTCAGACAATTGTTTTACCAACCTTTTGTGCCCATTGCCCGCTTGACCAGCTTTAGCTTGCCAAGGCCATTTTAATGGCATTATTAAGATAATGTATCACGGGTATTTTCGCGGGCCACGAAAATCATTGTTTATTTACATTTTGTTTGTTTATGTCAAGTCTTTCTTTGTCTTATGAGTAATTTGTTGGTGGAAAGCCCCTCTAGAAATTCTTCTGATACCGAAAGTATTTAATTTGTTGGGTTGGCATGTCCCAAAAGTCCAAAATAACATAACGTAAACATCCATGTTTACAAACATTGAATGTAAACAATGAAGTCGTGATACATTATCTTTAAGCTCGGACGTCAAAATGGGGGAACTGTTAGACCGCCATCTTTGTTGGAAAAGTCGATTGATGTTTCGTAAAAACAGCACAATTTGTATAAAAAGCTCTTTTTCAGGAATTGAGCCAACTTCCAATGAGTCAGACCGTCTCTCGTGTTCCACTGCGTGTTTGTACTGGTCATGTCATATCAGTTATGTGTGTATATCATATCATGGGTGATGTCCTTTGACGGCGAGGTGTATGTTATTTCTAATGTGATTTCCAGGGTCCTACTCCAGGGTACACACTCTTATCAGAGATGAACTCACCCCGCGGCTTGGCAATCTGGACTTCTGTCCAATGCCGAACACTTATTCCTTTTGTTTTGTCAGTTTTGTTTTGACAAACAGGGATAGATAAATCTGTTGGATGGGTGCATTAATATTGCCAATTGATCATTATGCACCAGACCACTGTCTCATGATATACCTGTTAGATGGCGCTGAAGATTATAGAGCCAGGTGATGGCAATTACGTCATTCTGGGCAACCTTGTTCCCATGGTCCCTCTCCTCCAACGTTAGAAGCCATTATCGAGAAGTTAAGCCCTGGGGACGAGGTTATTTTTTTGTTCAATGTTCAACACGATCTTCACCAATGAGCATTCAGGATTCATTCTGCCGGCGTCTGACACCAACTGCGGAGGTGTGAGTCTGTGCTCGGACTACATATTATACATGTAGTCTCAGACTGCCATGGATGAGCCAACTGATAGAATGAAAGTAAAGAAAATGCTAGGCACTTATTGAATAAGTTCCTGGGACTAATTCTATCCTAAGGTCACCGTAATTCTATCCTCATGTTTTTTATTTCTATTGCCTTTGAAACCAGCGTGAATGCCTCATTCCGTAGGCTCTTTCTGGGCCTGTGAACAGGATATCATATCCGTTAATACATGTATCACGTTTGGTGCTGTATAACAACGACAGTATCGTACAATGAGTCGCCCACCACAAAAGGTGATATCAAATTATAGGTCGATCGACCCATAAGCCTATTTTGTGTAGGCCAATGAATCATGTAATACGTCAGATCGTATCATAATAATTGGTTGTTGGCCCAATAGGTCATCTTTATTTGCCGACGAAATAAAGTCCAGCACAGACTGGCATATTTAGCCAATACTCGTTGTTTCTAGCGTGGAAAACTTGCATTTTTCGGTGGATGAGCCGGGCGCGCGACTCCCCAACGGACCCCCGACGCCCCCAGCCCAAGGGGCCGCGTCTCCGACAGTTCCGTATCGTTCTTCTGGGCGAGGCGGCTGTGGGGAAGTCCAGTTTTGTTCTGCGATTCGTGGAGGGGAAATTCCTCGATCGGCTTGAAAGCACAATCGGAGGTAAAGTATAGTAATGTGTCCTCCTACATTGCTGGTTCCGATGAAAGGATTTCTCAATTCTGAGTCCACTCTTAATTTCTAATGCCCCAATCACACTGAGCTAGATCTCAGTACGTTCTTGGAAATTTTGCCGAACGGGCTCAAACTGTGTGTAAACGAAGTGGACGTAGTGGCAACTGTTTACAGTCTTTTTACGAACTTCATGGACGGGAAGGGTGCTCCAGAACATCGAGGCATTATTTGGCCAAGGGTACGTTCTTGCCCGTTTTACGATTTTTTAGGACGGGGCAGGTCGTTTTGAGAACTACTTCAGTGTGACAGGCCCATACAAGTTCAAACTGACGATTGGCAAACCTGTGACGAAGACCATAGAAGGAAAGAATCGTCTTCGAAGTATTTCTGTTCCCCTTTCAGCTGCCTTCTCGACCCAAACCGTTCTGGTTGACGATGAGGCGATGAAATTCGAGATATGGGACACTGCTGGACAAGAACGGTATCACAGCTTAGCGCCTATGTACTATAGAGGTGCACAAGCAGCTATCATTGTCTATGACATCACCGAAAAGGTGTGTACAAAACATTTACTGTTAGTGGGGAATGTAGATACATGTAGTTTAGTTTCACTGCGTGGTCTTCTTTCTGGTTGCTGTGGATGGAAGTGTCAGGAAACTAGGAGAGTGGACTGGTGGACCGGAAAAATAATTAGTGGTTAGAGAAAAAAGGAGGAAAAAAGAGGAAAATGCCTTCCTTAAAGTAAGGACACCTTCAAAATTCTAAAAGTCATTTTCCTCTTTTTCCTCCTTTTGTCTCTAACCACTAATTATTTTTCTTATTGATGAGAACATTTTTACCTTGGGAAGTGAGTTATATAACTCCATGAGATTGTCAATGCCAGAAGTTATTGACAAGGGGTTGCTGATATATGAATAACAAGGATAATTATCTGATGGGTGCCAACCTCTCAAATTGAAAGGCTAAAGCTATTAGAGGTGAATGGACGAAGCACATCATGATTGTCTTTGTTGTTCAAATATCAGCAACTCCATGTCAATAGCCTTTGGCATAGGTAATCTCATGGAATTATATAACCCACTTGCCAAGGTAAAAATGTTCTGATTAATAAGAAAAATAACCAGTGGTTAGAGACAAAAGGAAGGCAAAAGAGGAATATGACTTAGAATAATTCTGTCCACCAGTGTATGTAGGAAGAGTCCATCCCAGTGGTTGTTAGTGTGCTCGGTCCCTCTGTCACCGCACATTTGTGTTCGATGGCGAATGGAGCGAGCGCAGTCTCTGTATTGTCAGGGAAGAGTAGTGCATTTTCTAAGTAAGGTTACTACAAGAGTGTAAGTAGCATGGGAAAACCCGATCTGTAACTTTCTCTGCAACGATTCAAGATGGCTGTCAGAAGAAGACTTGACCTCTACAAAAACATGCCGTGAACATTAAAAAATAACGTGGATGGTTTAATCAAGTTTTAATTCCTCCAAGGTTTTATCAAACCAAAAACCAAAAATGTATTAACAGTACATTTGTACCTTTAATGACACGTTTCTTACTTCTTCTGAATCAGCTCTTTCACTTACTCGTACATTGCTTAGTTTGGGATTTCAAACAAAGTTTTTCAATCGAGGTATATTTTGAAAATCATTAGTGCACTGAAGGTTGGCAGCCTCTAGCGTCCAATGGAACTACCTAGTATGTCACATTTTGGTATTTTCGAGAAAAATGGGTTTATATTTCCAGGTCCAATATTAAGAGTTGGAATGACAACTTGGAAGAGTTTTGTTGTGGAAAACACTTCTAGGCCTAGGCCTAATTAATTGTTCTGAAGTACATTTTAAGATGTTTTTAAAAAAATGTTATATAACAGGATTACATGTAAATGCGACTTGCTATGTTTTACCTCTGTTTTCATGCTGACTTTGCAAAGGTAAAAACCTAGCAAGTCACAATTCTGATGCTTACTGATGTCCCTTGGAGTAATAAATGAGACAAATTGTAAATAGACGAATAGAAAGTTGATTAATTTTAAAATTAAAACCATTTCGAACTTCGTAAACACTCCAGCACACTTCAGTGACTCACATGAGGTACAGAGGAAAAAGTAACTTGTGCATATCACTGAACAAAGCAGGCAAGTGTGCTCTTACTAGGTTTTACTTTGGGAAGCATTGACCGAGTGGTGCACTTACTATGCTTTACCTTTCTCATTCTGAGGCTTTGGCGGACATTTTGTAAACAAAAACTGTTTATTATGGTGAAAAAATACCTACATGTATGAAGTACGAATTTGGCCTTAACTCAGTTTTTCCAAAAATGTGACTTACTAGGTAGTTCCATTGGACGCTAGGCCTGTACACAGGAAATGTAGTGAAAGATGTATTTTATCTTCTCTTCAGGATTCATTCATCCGAGCAAAAGCATGGGTGAACGAATTGCGGAAACAAGGTAATCCAAGCACGGAACCAGTTATAGCAATAGCAGGAAACAAAGCAGATTTGGAGCACCGTAGGTCCGTCCCAACTGAGGTGAGATGTTTTTTCGAGGTCAGTTGCTGAGCTTAAGGAGCTGACGCCATCTATCGGTCAGTTATGCGCCAATGCCGACTGGGACAGGTTGAGTGCAAAAACATCCATCGATGTGACTGGAATCTTGGTCCCCAAGGAGTCAAAGTCCGATTTTATTGTTCAACCAGGGATTTGGATACATGGCTATTAGAAACGACATTCGATAGCAGCCTAATTGTAACTAGGCCCTGAATTCGTAGGAGTCCCATTCCTTCCACACCAGTTCCTAATCATAGAAGAATTGTTGTGTATTATCGCTATTTCAAATTTTACATGTAGGAAGCCAGTACCTACGCTGTGGATCACGGTTTTATCTTCCGAGAAACATCAGCAAAGACTGGACAAAATGTTAGTGATGTATTTTTACAGATAGGTAAGTATTTGATCAGACTGGCATCGATGACCATGATAATTAAAGGGAGACTCCACTCATTGTGTGAAATTTTTAATTTTTGAAATGTCGTCAATACATTCAAATTCATTGATATCTACAACACGTCATATTTTTTAAAAATCAGCAAACTGGTCATTTCAAATATTTAATTACTAATACTGAATACACTGTACATGTACAGTACAGGGCACAATTGACATCCCATGTGCTTCGCGCACCCTGCGCGCAACGTGCGAAGCTCTATCGCGCACCATTCTCGCGACGTGCGCGAAGACTTCGCGAACTCGGCGAGAACGGTGCGCGAACATTAACTGCCGACGTTCGCGCACCCTTTGCGAAGCCTAGCCGCGTAGTGTTCGCGAAGGTTCAGTCTTCGCGATGTTATGAAGAACGGCCTGGCTGACGGTGTGTAGCCTGACAGGCCTATGTAGTCATGAAGGCCTTGCAGGCCATGTTTACACGGCGTCACGACGTCGCAAATCATCAGCACTGTGTTGGATGCACTACATATCACACCACTCGTGATGGGTGGCACATTATGACATTCGGTTGTCTACATGTGTAGGCCCCGGTTGGCCAAGCCTAGGCCACGACGGTGTGGTATGCGTACCGGTATTTGTGGATTCACTTGTTGGCCTACGCTTAGGATACATTTAAATTAGGGTAAGCCCGTGTCCGTAGCCTCACCATCAGCTCAGCTCCAGCCGCCAGCCACGTGCATCGGGCATCGGGGTGGGTAGCTAGCCGCCGGTTGGTAGGCCCAGTTCGGGCCAAGCCAAGCATGCAAGGCCTAGGCCTAGCCCTGCCTATACAGGCTATAGGGCCTAAGTGTGATGATGACACATGTTACATGCAGTAACGATGCCTTGTAGGCATGGTAGGCAATCGACAATTTCAAAACCATGATGGCTTGGCAACTGCGAGGATCAGAGAGTAGCTTATTCGCGAAGATCAGCTCAGTGTGTCGATGATATTACTCTGGTCTCGCGAAGGGTGCGCGTACGGTACACGAGATAAAGTCACTGTTGTTCGCGCACGTCACGCGAACCCTGCTCGCACCCTGCCCGAACGGTGCGCGCAGTGTGGCGATTAAGTTTCGCGCACCCTACGAGAATGATTCGCGCAGGGTGCGCGAATTCAGGGATGTCAATTGTGCCCTGTACTGTATAGGCCCACATTCGCCGGTAACTACACACACACACACGTGTATAGTACCATAAGCGGGTGATGTACATTGTACACGTGCACACAGTGTGTTGCAGTGAAATGTTGCCAGTCTAGACGAACTCTGTGGTATAGACATCGATATTTAGCGAATTTTCCCGTGTTCGTTCCTGGAACGTGTAGCCTACCATCACGTGATCACGTTTCTTTTTCTCCAGCCCGAAAAATGGCAGTCAAAGAAGAAGTACCCGGGAATAGCGGGCGGAGACTGAATGCGAATAGGACACATGAAAAGAGAGGTGGATGCTGCTGACAGTGACAATGGGAGGAGAAACAGAAGTTAGCAACCCAATCCTGATGAAAAAACATATGGACACTTTGTAAAATTCTGATCATACATTGTAGATTTACTCTCTGAAACAGTGGGCTGAACAATTCTTCCCCTTGAAGAATGTGTTCTGCAAAATCCAAAATTGCAAACGGGACCACATGTATTAAATTAACGTCATTGCTACATTAGCATGTTGTCTTATTAGACCCCTGATCGACAATGCTGTAGATATTTTAAAGATAAATTATCAATTACTATTCTCACAACTTTGCTCTTCAATATTTGGCCTACTTGTAGATTTTGCAAACATGTAATGTACACATGTTGTTCACACATACATACATCATTTATAAACGATCCTTACTACACTTTGATAAGGACTCGTCTCCAACCATCTCGCAGAATTTGACTCGAGGGGGGGGGGAGGGAGGGGAGGGGAGGACCGACATCTTTGTTGGAAAAGTCTATATCGTCGGTCGTATGATATTCACCTTTGGAAGAACGTCTAGTGACAAAGTACACGCCGTCATGCCAGATGAATGTTGCTGCCCTGAGGACGAGAGGTGTTAGCAGTTATACGGCTTCGGAATACCATTACTGCGATCGGGCTTCTTCGTTTTTAATAGGGAGTTTTCGCAAAGCCCCCGAAACGTCAACGCGAACGCCAATCCCATTGTTCGATGCCGCGAAGAGAACAGCGAACAATAGGATAGACGTTCACGTCGGCGTTTCGGGGGCTTTGCGAAAACTCTCTAATACGCATTGACCCGGAAAACAAAAGAACGTGATGAAGAGATTGCTGCCATGTCTGACATTTGTGGTTTGATGTAAAGTTGGGCAGCACATTGAATACCAGCAGTGGCATTTGTTGGCACTCGCAACTGCTGGTGTTGGGATGGATTGAAATGTAACTGAGGCCTACATGTAATTTAAGGGTTATGTAAAGTACTCGAAATCTCGCATTTCTGACGCAAAAAATATGACTAACTGCGCACTAAATGGAGAAAATAGGGCTCGGGGCACCTCCTTATGATGGCTCCCTAGCGCCCCGAGCCATGTTTTCCAAATTTAATGTGCAGTTAGCCTGATTTTTTGCGTCAAAAATTAGAGATTTCGAGTCACATTACGTAAACCTTAACTACGTTTCATGGGGTTTTACGCTCCATTTGTAGCCTATTTTTGGCAGTACCAATAAAAAATGAGGAGGGAGAACACGACAGAAATATTTTTGGACACAACCCTGGGGTCTCCCACATGAGGGATCAATTAGATACTAATATACTGCTCCAGTAATGATATGGGCCACGTTGACCGAGCATTTGAAAGAAACAGCAAGGGTGTCATCGAATAGAAATACACTCGCAGAACATACTGAGCACAAACTGTTAATGTCGTCGAAACCAGTGTACCCAGGTTACGGAGTTAGGATGGTTAGCCGTTGACAGTTGGGGTCAGTACTAGGTTTACGATTAGGGTAGGGGTCAGTGACAAGGTTTGAGGGTCAGGGTCAGGGTTACGGTTACGAGCTTGGGCTAAAACTTCCTACGTCCGCTGTGGAGTTTCGTGCATACACGTATGTAGATGGTACTGGCTACCTTATTCCCAGTCCATAGTTAAGCAAAAACGATACTGAATTTCTTCGTGGATTATGCCCACACAATATTTGATGCATTGGGAATAATGGAACGGTTTTTAGGGGTTGTCTTTTCGGTGCCCAAAACGATTGGTGGATTTTCTACAATCCCTTACAATTGCAGGTTATGATTATCAATACTCCTTTTTCTGAAGTGTAATTTACACAATACGAACTACGTGTATCGTGATGTCATTTTGAGAGCATCGATCGACCAAAATTTTCAAAAGCTATTTCAGGAGAACAATAATACTGTTGTAATATTTTTTACTGATTGTCAATCAATGTGCATCAAAAGGCCTTGGCACGTGACTGACAGATTCAACTGCTCGTCATCAGAAAACGCTTCACATACAAGTTCGATTCATCAGGGCCTTCCATTCCTTGTAATTAAACAAATGTCGCACTGACGCTTCGCCGTCTCATGAGATTCGAATTTGATCAGCCAACATGACTGTCTGATCTGTCATCCTCTGCCGCGGTCACGTCAGGTAGGTGCCTGTGCTGCTGGACGGATTCCGGTGTTCAGGCCGTAGGGGCAACATGCCCGTGGGCAGTTGACTCAGTCCAAGAGCGAACCGAGGTGTTTGTCGTGGTAAATTCGGCCTTCGTGACAAATGCAAATTCGGTGGAAGTCACCATTAAAAGGAGTTTGATTACTTTACATGTACTATAGTCTAAATTGTAGCCTACATGTGTAACCAATGAATTTATTCAGATCGATTGACTTGCTGTTTTGAGTGCTTTAACGTTCATTCGCCGAACTTAGATTTAGGGCCGTATGCACGGGTCAGACTTCAGCCACACTTTCATTAAAGTCTGATTTTTCTCAATGCTTCAAGCAAAGAGAAAGTGTAACCAAAGCTTTTCTTTAGGCTGAAGTCCGACTTGTGCATACGACCCAAAGTTTGACTCTTCAGGAATTTCACAGTTGTTATTGGGGAATGTATTTGACTTATTCGGTTCTTGGGATCCATACTTCGGTCAAATAAAATCTTCAATTATGATTGTTGCATCAGAGCTTCAGGATGATTTTCTCGTGATTTTTATGAGAGAGATCCTCGTAGAGCTTTGTGCCACAAAACACCCTTCCTGGGTGTGTGGTCTTTTCCCTTTGACCAAAGGACGGACGACGATGTGTGGTTCTCATGACTTTGTATCGATGCATAGCGGTGATACTTTGGCTGGAGTCACCGTGGAGAATCGTCAGCGCATTCGCCGAGTTTTTCAAGTGGCAGCACTGTGCTCCGAGTCGAACATGGCGGCTGTGTCACATATTGTCAACATTTGTGACACAGCCGCCATGTTCCGACTCGGAGCACAGTGCTGCCACTTGAAAAACTCGGCGAATGCGCTGACGATTCTCCACGGTGGGAGTAAGATTTTGGTACGAATACTAACGACCAGGCTGTAATTTCAGTGACCGTTAAATTTCTCTTCCTGTTGGTTTGGGCTATCTCTGTGAAACAAGTTGGTCGGATGGCGGCCAGCGCAGGTCAAATGGTAGCAGACATCGGGCTATATTAACGCTCATTCGTCTTAATACATGTACTTGCATGGTCAGAGTCTCTTCAGCAGGCAGCGATCGCAAGCAATCTGGGCCGACCGCACAGAAAGTCTGATAGTGCCACCGGCGCCTATTGGCAGTTAGTTACATGTATAACGCATTTTCTCATTAACTATAAACTGCCGATAGGCACCGGAAGCACTATTGGACTTTCTGTGCGGTCGGCCTTTATCACTGAGCAAAATGTGGCCGTTGAAGCCAGGTGTGGCTGGATAGCGATCCGTGGAATCTTCTCGCCAGTGACGCCCGCCCAATATCAAACAATACCAAAACCGATATCTCCTTGTCTAGGCTACGGTCCGGGTCGTTGGCGAGCAGATCGAAGGCAATCAGGGCGACCGCACAGAAAGACAGTCCGAAATAGTGCTTTCGGTGCCTATTGGCGGTTTAGTTAATGGGAAAATGCGTTATTTATTAGCTAACTGCCGATAGGCGCTGGTACTTCTGTGCGGTCGGCCCAGATCGCTTGAGTGCGATATCGGCCTTACCTCGCCTGGTATGTTGACCGCTTTATACACCTTGGAAATGAGACAAGGAGAAATGAAAGACCAACTAGTGTCGCCGATCTTCCCATCGTTACTGCTTTTGAAAATTAATTTAATGCAATTTTCTACGCGATACAGTATTTTCCTACCGGCATTATGCCTGCGATGGAATGACTATGGGTCATTTTAGAACGTTCCTTAAAGCATGGCGCACACGGGCGATTTTTCTAGCGATTTTCTAGGCGGCCCGCCTTGCGACCACAGCAGCGACTGAACATATTTTCAGTTTTTCAGTTTTTGTTGACTCATTTGCGACAAATACTTCCTTGGAAGATCAGTGATGTAGCGGATGACATCACTGATCGACCTCAAAGGTAATTATCGCATGCGACGAAGTAGTCGCATCTGTAGTCGCCCCCATTTTAGTCGCTCGTGTGCGCCATGCTTAACGTTAAGGTCGACCTTAAGTCTATTGTAAAACCATCGAGAACAATAGATTTAAGGTGGACCTTAATGTTAAGGAACGTTCTAAAATACGGCCCAATGCTTTTCTCAAACATGAGTGATGACGGCGCCGTTGTGAACTTTTGCTGCCACTTATTAAATTAGACCTTAGGGCCCGTATTCTGGAAGCCTCCTTAACTCTAAGGTCCACTTTAAACTTTTGTATTCTGCCCTACAAACAATAGCTACATGTAAACGTAAACCTTAGACTTAAAGGAAACTTCTAGAATACGGCCCTAAGATTTCTCGGCTAAAATAGACCGCAATGGAATGTCGAGGAACTGTTTTTCTCCACTTAATTAGTGACAAGGCTTGTGCATCCTGTGGCAAGGTTGTACTACTTTTAATATCCTATCAATGGAACCAGAATCTGCGTGCCAACTTAACAAGAAACAAGGGATATGTTTAAGGCAGGAGGAAGCAAGACCTTCAATGGGAAGTCGGATGTTTCAGATTAGAGTAGGTATTGAAAACGTGAAATGTACACGTACAATAGGTAGTTTTAGCAAGCTTACGTTTTACATTTACGATTACGATTTGAAAACGTCATGACGTCGGCTATGCGGGAGTTTTTTACGCGCAAGTCGCTTGCTACACGTAAGAAACTTACGATTTAATCAACGTCAAATCTTTCACGTTTGTAATTAAATAAATCGCTTTCAATTTGACACACCTAATAATGGGTAAAAGACCAAGTTGTAGTGAAGAATACAAATAAAATGGTGGACCTGTGTGTCTTTGAGAGCCGGACAAACATGGGATACATCGACAACATTTTATCATACACGGAAAGCATTTTACGTCAGATGACGCACCATCGCGTCACAAGGCGTCACGTCACTCTGTAATGACGCCATGACGTCGTTAAATCGTAATCGTAAATGTAAAACGTAAGCTTGCTAAAACTTCCTATTGGCCACGTTGCCGCACTTTTTAAAGGGATCGCCTGGCAACTAGAGGAAATACACGAGTACAAGCAAAATACTACGCGGCAAAAGTAACTATAGGGGGCCTAAATCTTGATTAGTTGAGTTTTACATGAGAAAAAGCATAAAAAATCATTTGTACCGTATACGGTCTGGAGACCACCTCGGCTATTTCCTCGTGTTTCCCATTAAATAGTCCCACAAAAAGTTTATTCACGACACCCTTTTGTGCCACACTGCAGCTATACATGTGTACTTATTACCTTGTAAAAACCGGACTTCAGTCGTAATTATAAGCATAAAGTCCGTATGATGCTCTAAATGCTGCTCGAAGAATAGGTTCGATTAGAAGCGATGTAAAGTGGACAGCTGTCTACACATGTATGCACTATAGGTCCTTCCTTTTAGTCAGAAGCTCCATTTTTAGCTCACCTGGGGTGAGCTCTTGTCGTGGGTCTGCGTCCGTCGTCCGTCGTCGTCGTCGTCGTCGTCCGTCGTGTTCCGTTAGCATTGTGCATCCTGTGGCAAGGTTGTACTACTTTTAATATCCTATCAATGGAACCAGAATCTGCGTGCCAACTTAACAAGAAACAAGGGATATGTCTAAGGCAGGAGGAAGCAAGACCTTTAATGGGAAGTCGGATGTTTCAGATTAGAGTAGGTATTGAAAACGTGAAATGTACAATGGCCACGTTGCCGCACTTTTTAAAGGGATCGCCTGGCAACTAGAGGAAATACACGAGTACAAGCAAAATACTACGCGGCAAAAGTAACTATATAGGGGGCCTAAATCTTGATTAGTTGAGTTTTACATGAGAAAAATCATAAAAAATCATTTGTAGGCCTACCGTATACGGTCTGGAGACCACCTCGGCTATTTCCTCGTGTTTCCCATTAAATAGTCCCACAAAAAGTTTATTCACCCTTTTGTGCCACACTGCAGCTATACTTATTACCTTGTAAAAACCGGACTTCAGTCGTAATTATAGCATAAAGTCCGTATGATGCTCTAAATGCTGCTCGAAGAATAGGTTCGATTAGAAGCGATGTAAAGTGGAGAGCTGTCTACACATGTATGCACTATAGGTCCTTCCTTTTAGTCAGAAGCTCCATTTTTTCTTCATTATGGGAAGTCAATTTCTATATTTAAGATACATGTAGTCTTGGTGAAGTTTTAGCAAATTAACCAACGTAAAAAAATCAGTCCATACAGGAGTTCGACGTCCAAGTTGTAAACAAACCAGTTTGTTTACAAACAGTGGTCGGCAAACTAGGTTTATTCCTTCGTGAAGGTGGCAGCACCAGTAGCGCCCCGTGATCGTTAGACTGGTGCCCGGTCCAATGCAACTCACTCACGATATTCACGTCGGTACATATCACCGACAATAGGTGGCAGCACCGCAGGCGTGGCGTGGATAGAGAACCAGTGAATGAGTGTTTACAACTTGGACGTCCAGCTCCTTTAAGCTACTGCTACATGTAACGACACATAGATGCTGTTCGTTGACTGACGCCCAATGCTGCTCTCGACTCTTCATTCAGTCGGGTCAGTCGACTTCAAAAACACCCCTACCGTCGCCGCACCGGAGCACGAACCGCATCTGTGTGTCTTTAACTTTATATGCAACACTACATTGTACATGTAGTTTCGTAGAGACTGCTGTATCTTTCCACTGATCATGCAGACGGCTTTGACGTAACACGTTAGAAGACATTTAATTCCACAGCGAAGGATATTGAAGACGAACTTAACACATAAAGCTCGCATTGTCCCGCCAATACCTGTGAAAAAATATAGTTATCTCCACACATTTGGTTATCCGAAAGGTTTTCTAATTGCTGTGTCAAGAGACAGTATCCTCGTATTCGAGTTCAACAAAACAAAAATTGAGTACAGATTATCACGCCAGATATGGTTTTCCCATAAGAATGGAGATGAAGAACTGCATTACAAGAATTTGCACAGTTATCGAAATTTCGTGTTCTTTACCTCAAGCTTAAAACCAAATATTCAGGTCTTTGACCTCAACACTGAGAAGGTGGGTTCCATATACATTAGCAATAGGGAAAAATCGAACATAAAAAAATCCCTGGGGAAAGATTTTGGTGATTTTGTAAAGACAGGAAAGCTTCATTTGTCGATTTGGAAGAATCATGCACTGATTACTCTTTCCAAGGAAAAATATGTGCAAGTGACGATGGTCTACGACGTGGCTGTCCGTTTCGGACAAATGTGTTTGGAGGGCGGCGAGCGGTTGTCTCATGGTCCCTGTGCGGGTTGGAAAAATTCGGACTTTTTTCTATGTTTCGGGTTTGACGCATGGTTCTTGGTGGTATCACTGTTTCAAAAGAAGCCAGCCCAAACTTACACATGACGTCCAGTTGTAAAATTCCGTATGAATTCCGTTATACCGGTACCAATTTCTGGTCATTCAGGCTCGTCGTTTAGGTACGTGTACGCTGACGAAGACTCCAAACCACATTTAACTGGCTATGATTTTGATCCGATAGCTCGGAGTGGGAGCAATATTCTGTACTCCGGAAACACAGCGAGGTTCCTTACGCAGTGTGTTGTAGAGATAAAAAACTTTCGAAGCTTTGATGATTTCGGATTTGACGCCGCTAGTAACGTGTATGAAATTGACCGGAGTTTGGAAAGTGGGAATGTTGTGCTGAAGGAAGTGTATATCTATTCAACGAGACAAACTTCATGATATGGCAAGGGGTAGGATATTATAATGTCCGGAAAATACTGTTTAAGGCGGGGGGCTACCTATAGCTGAGCTCATTCCCTAGTGGCAATCCACGGAACTGGCCTTTGTGCGACCAGTCATTCACATTCAGATTAAATCCGCTCACCCTGGTATACTGTTTTCGAAAACCAATCTTCAGTGTACGTGCCGACCCTAAATCTTTTGTGTCCACTGCGGGTATTGTTCAGCTCTGTGCACTGGTGCTTTGGTCACAAGTGGCCGAACAGAGTTTACTCAAAGGGCGCGAATAGTGCAAATCTACATAACAAAGAAGTAACTTGCCAGCGGTATGGAAATTTTCAAATTTCCCAAACAAGTTTTCTCTTTTTTGGACACATATATTTGAAAATTTTCTTTTGGATGTTATTGCCTATTTTGTTGACATCAATTATTTACTTTTTGTCATGAATATGTTAGGACGCTTGTTTTCAAAGAGCGTCAATAAAGTCGGCATAGGTAGCCCCCCGCCTTAAAGAGGCTGTCTCGTCTTAAGAGCTGTAATTTAAAGTCCCCCTCTAAAAACCTTGTGTAAAGATTGATCAAAGAAAGTGTTTGATAAACAACGTCCCATAATTAGGGTCTATTCCTTTGCATATAAAACGTTTAAGGCGGCGGTGGTGACAAGCCCGGCGTATTTTCCCACTGAATATGGAAATGATATGAATGAATTTATTCATAGCCTCAACCGCAGTCGGTCACAATCATAACCTGTTTCAATATTAGGCATGTTATGTCCTGGATGGTATTGCGCAATACCTCTTTCGACGCCTTTCCATTAGCCACGCCGTTCCCTGACAATACATGTAACTCTGTCGTCGATGATTTTTGAACAGGCTTTATCCGAACGTGACCAACTCCACACGCGTTCTTCATTACCATAACAAAGGGCTCGCGGGGAAAGTTGCGGACTTCCTCACAAATTTTCACGAGCGATTTCTTTTTTGTGCGTGGATCGATGGTCAATCTGATTTCGAATATGATCTGGAAAAAACTTCTTCTAAGGCCATTGCAGCCCCGATTTTTGAATTTCAGAGGAAAACAGCAAAAATTATTCAATTTTCTGTTTTGACCTTTTTCAGGCCACTACATGTAATTAAGCAATTGCTAATTAGTTATTTCAATTTTGAAAAATCGGGCCATAAATAACGACCATAGACCTCACCATGCTGCATCCATCACTACCTAAAATCCGGCCATTTGGAGCCGGCTGTACCCGTTATCGCCTCTGAAAAGCTTCATTCTGGGACTTGCATTGTTCATGAATAAAGTTACATAATCAGTTAATTATTGTGCAGTTTTTCAATTCGGAGATCTGCAACAATACATAAACTCACAAATTTCGTTGGCAAAGTAAACTACGGTCATAACACATTCGTGCAATTAAATTTCAAAACGGACCTCAATTGGATGCGTTTACTAACTCCACCGCCACCTTAATACGCCTGATGAAGGAGAAAGTAAAGAACTATTTATGCGTTTTAAAACTCCTAAACCCCATGAATAAAAAGTGTTACATCGTAATTAGTAGACCGGCCAACATCGAAAAAGTGGCCTAGAAAAAAATTTCGTAGGCATTTTTTGTTAAAATTTGGTAACTGTGCCAGAACATATCTTGAAGTCATGAAGTTTCAGAAACACCCGGTTACCATCGCAACATTTACCCTTAAAGGTCAATAGGCGGGGGTCAAAGGTCATATATGACCAAATATGGTCAAAATAGTCCAAAAAATAATTTTCAGTGAAAATGTTCATCTTGGTATTTCCCATCGAAAAACTAAGAAATTGAGTCGTTGTATGATGTAATAAATGAATATAACGGCCAACAATGTGTTGGATTTACTGGAAATACTGAAGCGTCGAAGAACAATGCACATTCTTTACAAATACATTTTAAAGCAGAAGGAGAAAACTCTGTAAGTGGTTTATTTTCCCCGCAACATAATTTATCACCGCAACATACTTTATGACTTGCATTCAAATTATTACCCAGACAGCACACAATATTGGCCCAATATTGGCCTTGTATTGGCTAATATTGGCCAATATTGGGCCAATTTTGCCAATGTTCAGCCAATATTGGCTTGATATTGTAAAAATTGCACAGACATCGGGACATATGTCAATATATGTCCAACATTGGACCAATATTGGTATAAACACCATATTTGCATGTAATTTACACGATGCGGAAATTATAAAAATCTCCAGTGCAGCCAATATTCACAATATTGGCCCAATATTGGCTGGATATTGGCAATATTGCACGATATAGATGTCTTGCCGATATTGGCCCAACATTGGCCCAATATTGGCATAGAGTTAAGGGAAATAAGCTGGTTTATCGTAATCTCACTTTATTGGGCATTTAAAAACCATCTGATATTTTTTATAATTTAATAAATATTTTTGGCAAAGGAAATGACGTTTTGCAGTTATTATTTCTCGTCCCAGTTGAATTTAACATTCATTCAGCATTCAGTGCGGAATCAGTCGCCATTTTCCTTTGTGTTCAAACCAAGCTGAGACCTGAGAAGATCAAGTGATTTCAATCCATTAAAATTGCCATCCATCATCCGATTTTCCACACATAATTAGGTACAGAACAAAAATATGTAGTTTAGTCACAATTTTAGTGCATAAATTTCGGGAAATTACATGCTGAGTTTTCGTAGCACAGCTTTTTTTCGTGCTGTTCAATCATTGTGCACATGTGTTAGGCCTATTGTGTACACATGCATGGCATGTATGTACACCTTATGTACTTGTAGGCCAGTGTACATCAATTCGGGTGTGCGTGCTTTTGTAGCCTGTAATTAAATTGGTTAATTGGGCCTCCAGATTCACGTGTATGTAGGCCTGAGTGCTGTTCTGTTCTGTCATCATGGTCATGTTGGCTAGGCTTTTAACCTGACTTCATTCATCAATATAGGCCTACGTGTGGTGGTTGGACGTTCGTTGATTCTTGACCTACATCTACATATACCGGTACATGCTTTTGTATTATAGGCCTAGCGTGCAGTCTGTTTCTGGTGCAGGGCGTCATAGTCTGATTTTAGTTTGATAGTGCTTGGCTCATCAGATCGTGTCAGGAGGCCATGCAGCAGTGCTGGATTTGGGCTATATTCTTGGGATGTCATGGATTGCATGGTATACATGTAAATCCTGCTTCTTCCATTTGTAAAAAAATATTCAGCACTGATTAACTGGTTACAAAGCGGCAGAGATCTGATCATAAGGCTTTTTGAGCCCCGGCTGTTCTGCAAAAAACAGGGTATTATTTTGTATTGGTACGGTACCGGTACCAGTGCCTGTCGTGTATGTTTCCGTTTTTTTAGGGGGGTCTTTTATGTTTTTCTGCAAGTGTGTGGCTTTGTTGCATTGGTATTTAGTCCTGTACATTTCACGTCTGGATTGGGGTCATACAAGCAGCTAAAACCCTGTTGTTCATTGCTTGCACTCATATTTTGCTGACCTATTTGAAAATGGAATCATACTGGACAACACGCAGGAAAATCCGTGCTAATGTTTTGGCTCATTTGGAAGACATCCATGCTTCGGTTGAGAGGGATAGGCCTACAAATGATGTTGTATCGAATTCTGTAACTGTTTCCGATGACGAACTTCAAGGCTCGCCTTCAGAGTCGATAAATCAGGCCTATTTCATTGAGGAAAATAGTTTCAGTGATGAGGAGTCTTTGTTGAATTGCACTACAGAGGAGTACCCTGGTTTACAGTTGCAGTCTGAAGTACTCGACTCATATTTCGCTGAAAATAGTGAAAATGGGGCACGTGAACCGGATTCAGATGTTGACTCCATCCTGGTTGATGATGATTCAGTTGATTTTGGTTGCATTTCACATGTTCAAGGTGGTTCTGATTCTTCCCCTGAAAGTGATCAGGAAGATAGTCCTCAAGATTTCATACAGTCTAGTTTGGCTGAATGGGCATCAAAGTTCCAAATCACGCATGCAGCATTGAAAGGTCTTTTGGAAATACTGCGGCCATCGTTTCCAAATTTGCCAAAGGATCCAAGAAGCCTCCTTCAAACTTTGCGAAATTATGAAATTAAGAGTATACCTGGTGGGTCATACTTTCATTTTGGAATTTCCAAGGGCATTTCAGATTCTATATCCAGTGATGAAGTTGATCCAGGGGTAGCTATTCATGTTCAAGTTAATATAGATGGTCTGCCTCTATACAAAAGTTCGAATGTACAGTTTTGGCCAATTTTAGGAAGGATTGTTGAGCCTGTAGAGAGTACTGTTTTCATTATTGGGTTATTCTGTGGTGAACAAAAGCCTCTTGACATAGAGAAATATCTCCATGACTTTGTCGCTGAAATGGAAGATATTGAGCGTCATGGAGTCAGTCTTAGTGGCCGAACAGGTAACAACATGAACAATGCTATGAATCTCTCCTGCCTAATTTGTGATGCTCCGGCACGTGCATTTGTTAAGCAATGCAAGTTGCACAATGCTTACCATGGTTGCGAAAAGTGTGTCCAAAGGGGGACATTTGAGAGGAAAGTTGTGTTTCCAGCAGTCAATGCTGACCTACGTACTGATGCCAGTTTTGATGAAATGAGGGATGCTGATCACCACCAGCAGAATCGTAGGTCTCCGCTTTGCAGGCTGTCGTTAGGATTGGTTTCTCAGTTTCCACTGGATCCAATGCACCTTGTCTTTCTTGGTGTGATGAAACGTATTATCTGGCTCTGGATGAAAGGTCCTGTTGAAAAAGCGTGTCGGATTGGAGGAAATAGTTTGAATGCAATCTCCGAGAAACTGGTGTCCTGTCAAAAGTACCTCCCAAGAGAGTTTCCAAGAAAGTGTAGGGCTATCCTTCAGGTTGATAGATGGAAGGCAACTGAATTCCGTCAGTTTCTGCTTTATAGTGGTGCTGTCGTTCTAAAAGGCAATATTCGTGATGATCGCTATAGGCACTTCTTGCTTTTCTTTGTTGCAATATATTGTCTTGCGAGCCCACTCCATTATGTCACTCACTGTGACTATGCAAATGACCTGCTGTGTACGTTTGTGCAACAATGGGGTGAGATTTATGGTAGGGATCAGCTTGTCTACAATGTCCATAATTTGGTTCATTTGGCGGCAGATGTCAAAAGGTTTGGTCCCCTTGATGCATTTAGTGCTTTTCCATTTGAGAATTTCCTGGGGAAAATTAAGAAAATGCTCAGGAAACCCAATTCCCCCCTGGCTCAGGTTATTCGAAGACTCTCCGAAGGTAAAATCGCACATAAAGTAGGCGCTGTGAAGCAGAAGAAAAAGAATGGCGTTTTGGGAAAAATGCACAGTGCTGGTCCCCTTCCATTTCAATATCGGTGCTATTCACAGTTTGAAGACTTGCAGCATGGAGACTTGTACTTCTCTATCAAGGATGGTGATAACTGTGTGAAAGTTGGTTCTCAAGTTGGTCTGATCAGGAACATTTTGTATGCCTCTGGAGATAGGTCTGAAACAGTCATTGTGTATGAGCCGTTTGCTTCAGTCTCCGATTTCTTTGTCTATCCCCTTAACTCATCGGATTTAGGTATCATGAAAGTTGGTCATATAAGTCAAGGTGCCGATTTTAAAACTGCGTCAATAGAAGACATTATTTGCAAATTTGTACTGTTGCCCTTCTCTAAGGACATGTTTGTTGCAGTCCCGCTACTTCACCAGTTTCACTAAGGGCAGTTGCATGTATGAAAGATGAGAGTTTTGTCTTTTTGCGCTTTCACATTGTTTGATGTACATGTACAGAAATTATTCTTGCACCTTGTTTGTTTGTTGGCTTCACGATCAGTCGAAGACATTTCGAAGGCCCTACGAATTGTTACTTATTGTTGGAAAACTCATCCGCTCAATAACAGGCCTTGAATATTGGAAATTGGCCTTCATGGCAATTGTTTCATGCTTCTTGTTTTTTTAATGAACACTAAACCTCTGTTAAGTCGACAGCACTTTACATGTTTTAGTTATTAAATTAAATTGTCACAGGTGGAAAGAATGGCAAAGTCCAAAAGGTACGGAGATTGGTACTCCAGGGGATTCCCCACGTCATTAAGCTGACTTATACATGTAACTAAATAATCATAATGACGAGCAATGCGTACATGTATGTTGTCATTATATGATGACAGCATTTCTCATCATATAATTTGTAAGTCGGCAGAAAAATCTCCAGTCCCGAAATTGTCGACCTGGGTGAGGTTTACTGTATTTTCAGTTAGGCCGGCAATGAACATTTGAGCAAAAAACCAAACTTATAATCAAAGAATGATCGGAATAATGGCATTGCAATTTAAATGGATTGACTTGCATCTACATGTGTTTGTTCAGGTGAATTTCAATCATGTCATCAAACATGTACTTGGTTGTCGAGTACACTGACACAAACGAACTCGCTGTCATTCCTGAGACCTGGCTGGATGGCACCAGCTGCGCCCTCTGGCCGCCGTATAATCCAAATAGATGTAGGATCGCAGCAAAAAAGATGGAGGTACCGCAGGACTCATGGGTCTCATTGCCCATTAAGGCCCCTTGGTATAAAACAAGTAAGTATTGAAGTTTTCTTTTCTTTCCTTCAGGCATGTCAGATATACATGTACCGGTATACAAAAAGTCAAATCCCAGAATCTTTGCAAATTTTCCACCCAAACAGGTCTTCGTTGAGCTGGACACTTCACTGCAAAAATTCAGAAAAGACTGAGCTGAATCCCAATGTAGATCTAAATATTAACCTGTGTAAACAGGACCTGTCAGCAATTAAGGATTGAACAGAACAGGACCTGTCAGCAATTAAGGATTGAACAGAGTCCAAGCCCCAAAAATGGTTGCTGGACCTAATTAGAGTCAGGCATGTCAGGGTGTGATTCATTTGCTCTGTACTTACAATGAAACGCACTGGCTATTCGTACCGTCACGGTGCAAATAACGCCAAACCAGATCTTATTCACACCGTCGTAAACAGCCAATCAGAGGGCTTCATTCAAGGCATGCCAGATGAAGTTACCGGTATCATCTCGCACAATGCCGGATTTTTTTTCAGTATTCTTGATGAAAACGTTAATTTACAACCACTACCAGGGAAAAAAGTTTTATAGTCAATGCTTTTGGGCAAGGTAGGCCTACTAAAGTATAATGATTCCCCACAGTTCGCAGCATGAGCCTCAGTGGCCGAGTGGTTTGCGTGGGTGGTTTACAAACGGAAAGTCGCGGGTTCGAGCCCCGTCATGTTCTGTTATTTTCTTTTAGTTCTTCTTTTCTTTTAGTTCTTCTTTCACCTCCTTATTCTTCTTTTCGTCTTTTTATCGATATCGTGATTGTGACTGTCGGAAAACGGGGAACTGCGTAATTCTTGAGCCAAATTTTTTTTCAAAAAAATTAGTGCCTAGCCCTCCTAGGCCTAGCCTAGGCCTATGAAAAATATTTTATCATCAGACAGCAGAGGCCAACATTTCATCATTAACTGTGAAAGATGGGATCACTGGACCCCGTCAAAGGAAAAAAATTGCCCAGGCTAAAATATCATTTTAGATCTGCTGCCCACAGTCGCACTGTCCGAGTTACGGTGCAGAAATTGTACATCACCGTCACGGTACGAATAATCATTCTCCACGCACTATTCCCACCGTGACGGTGTAAATAAGAGCTATTCCTGCACTATTCACACCGTCACGGTACGAATAAGAACCGGCGGCGCACTATTCACACCGTCACGGTACGAATAAGAACCGACGGCGCACTATTCACACCGTCACGGTACGAATAAGATCTGGTTTGGCGTTATTTGCACCGTCACGGTACGAATAGCCCCGGCCATTATTTAAATACATGTAGACCGGATAGTGAGACCGTCCTATTATATCCGTGTATGAAATTACTTTAAACCAGAATTCGAGGTACATTTAGTCACTATAGAATTAGAAAGGGATTTACTGACACCTTCCTTGTCAAAAAAATAGGCCTTTGTACTGCTATTGCTAGTTAGCTCTGACATATCATACATGAAGGTACATGTACATGTATGTCCCTGTTTCAGGTTCGTGGGATAAGGCATGTCAAAAATGTAAAGTCATTGAGGAAACATCTAACTTTGAAAGTAGCGATGGTGAAAATCAGCCGACTAAGAGAAGGAGAAGGTAATCACGTTCAGTGCATACAATTACAATGCCAATGGGGGAAAGTATTGTCTTCCTGGGTTCCCTGTACTTATTGAATGAAGAGGAAGAGTCGACAATGGCAGAATGTTGAAGGCAACAAAGGGTTCTTTTTGTTCTGTGGTGACCTCCTGGATTTATATTCACACAGTTATTTCACTAGTAGGCCTAATCATCTGAATAACATGCATGTCAGTTTCCTTCCCACATTCCGCACCGAACATTTCTCTTCTGGTAAATAGCCGTCATTATGAACAAAGTTATATTTATTTTACTAGATCACCACAGAGATTTCGAGATGAGTCGGACTCCCCAACATTCATTCCACGGAGAATATCACCTCCCACTGAAGACAGCGACACTGATGTTGAAGAGAATCAAGCTCCACTGCCTTTCGCTCCACCCAAACTATCTAACAGTGAGTTTTACATGACGGGACAGATTGCCTCTGCTCTTCGCTTTTTCAGAAAGCTTAAGCTGACCACGAGGCCATGTTTACATGCAAGTAACAAACCCAGAAACAAGAATGAGTACCAAGTCCCATTTTTTTCACACAGAATATGAAAAATGAGTCTTCCTTTTTTCAGTCCAAACCAGTTTATCATCGCGTACATCAACCACAGAAAAAAGACGCACAACGCCAAACGCAACAACAGCTAGTACCCCGAACCGACCCTCATCGACTCCTCCAGCTCGGACAACACCAGGAGCAAAATCTGCTGCTTGTGTCTCAAACACATCACAAATGTTATCACCGAGCACCACAAGTGCAAGGACAGTCAATGGACAAAATCAAGGTAAATGATTTATATTTATTATTCATTTTTAGCTCAGCTGTGTGTGTGTCTGTGTCGTCCGTTAAACTAGCACGTTTCACAACCGCAAGGCCCAGGGTCATGAAAGTTGGTGGAGAGGTGGGCCCTAGGGAGGACTCAAAATACCCTCACGGTGTTACTGAGGTTCTGCACAGTATTTTGTTTGAACTGCCGTCAGAACTGTCCTCGTGTGAGGCCCGCTTTACACCCCAGGTGGAGCATCAAATGACCTTGTGTCCATCTTCCATGACATTGTGTCCATCTTCCTTGACCTTGGTCCCTTCTACATGTAATCCCCAGCTCTCTCCCTTGGCATAAAGATTTCCCACAATCCATTGCTGTCATTTTTAACCTTTCGTGTTATTTCAATTTCAGCGAAAAATGTGCCAGGTGCAGCCGTGGGAGGTGGAACAGCTTCAGGAGTCCTTCGTGGAGAGTCGTCAAATGTTTCTGATGCCGTGCTTGGTAGGTCCAAAGAGTTCAAAAATCACTTTCTTACATCATTCATGTCATTTTCACATACCTGTACATGAACAGCATAAAATGCGTGGTTAGAGATAAACCGAGGTTTGCTTTAGCCTGGTGTTTTCAACTTCAGTTTTTCTGTTTGTTGTTTAGCTGTTTTATTTTTTAATATTTCCTGTGCAATTTCAGCCAAAATCTTCACATGTCTCGAGGAAATTAAGGCTGAACAGAAGAGACAGAGGAAGGCTCTGGAACAACTAATGACACATCAAGCTGCTGCCTCACTTGACCAAGAGGAAGAGGAAGATATGTTTCCACTTCGGTCAGTGGAGGCAGTAAACGCGCTCGACAGGCGACTGAAAGATTCGAAGCCACTCCAGACGCATGCTGTAAGTTATGTGACACTTTTCCTCAAAATCTTTGAAGAATAAATTCCCACTCAATCGCAAAGTTGGCATATAATTTGGTGTATTATTTCTGGGCAAACCGAATTAGTTTTCAGTTCATAGTAAATTATGATTCCTAACATGCATTCCTTTGTAATTGTACGTGTAGCATGATGACGACGCATGTATGTCTGTTCTTAATGATATTTGCTATTTTGTCTTTTTGAAACAGATAAAAGGTATGTGTGTCTACGGAGGCAAAGACACACCCGATGTCGTCAGAAGGATACTGAAGAACGTGTTGCTCAATGACATAGCAAAGATGTATAGCATGAGCGGAAGACAAAAGAAATTGGCATTCGATGAACTTAAGCTGTTCAGTCTTTTGTGCAGTGAGTATTCCTATCTCTCGAAATTAAATTTTACGTTTTATTTCTGTAAGTCTGGACATTTTTCGCTGTTTTTCAAAGTACATTTTGAAAGAAAAGAGATATGGGATAAAAATAAGAAAAGCGTTTGTACACAGATATGGCACATCCAGTCTGCCATCATGTGTGACCAGGTCATATTTGCTCCGGAGTTATACAGGGGTCTTGATCATACCTGCTTCGATAGCGGTTTATTTGCCACTAACAGACCGTCATATATACCTCACCTGGTGAGTTCTTATGGTGGCGCAGCATCCATTTTCATTGTCTGTCTGTGTGGCACAAGTCTAGACTTCAGCAAATTGAATATTTATGTTACAGTACATCTTCATCACTGAATTGGCCAAGAATTTGTAGTGGAATCATCGGAAAAACTTCCACAACGATTTATTTTTTTTTAATTGCAGGAACCAAAGAATGAAGAAATGATGAGAGGGTATTTCGTACAATGTATACATGTATTTGCTTTTTCCATCTTGCATCCTCAAATTTTCTTTTACAGAAGCGGTGCGATGCAACGATATATCCAAGAATGCCACCGAAAAAGAGATAGGATTGGTCGCTGGGAAGTGGTTCGCCCAAGCAGCAGACAGAGACGGGGGAAGGAAACTCAGGGAAGCAAGGAAAAGCGCACAAATGCCAGATGCTGCCACTTCAGATGCTGCCACTTCAGATGCTGCCACTTCAGATGCTGCCACTCTCAATGACGAAGAAACTAGCGGTTAGCATGGTTAGGGCGGTATCGGACAACATTTCAGCTATTCGTCCTGCATGTGAAAAGACTGTCTGACTTCACTTGAAAATTTGTTAAGTGAATGTTCTCTCTGACTTCAATCACTTGAAAATTTGTTAAGCCTGAGTGAATGTTCTCTCTCACCTCAATCACTTGAAAATTTGATAAGTTAATGTTCTCTCTCACTTCAATCACTTGAAAATTTGTTAAATGCCATTTTTATTGTAACCTTGGATATTTTTATCATGTTTATTGATGTGATTTCTTGGTTGCCCGAGGTTATTGTGCTTGACTGTAAATTTGATTTGGGTATCTTCATAATTCATGCAGAAAAAGCCTCTGACCGGGTGCTATTGAGGTTTGCCCTAGGCTCTCCGAAGATTCCTGAATAGATTTTCATATCAGACTCCGTAACTGAGGGCAAACGGTGATAGGAATTATGATTCCCTTGTGCAATAATGAATGCTGCTGATGTATTTCATAACAATAGAAAAAAACTGCTGCCATGTTGGAAATAGGAACACTACTTAATATAATCTATAGTCAGTGCAAATTTGTTTAAATCATGTGAATGTACATTACTTCTCTCGTCTGTGTTACTAACTAGATTGTAGTAATCTATTCCTGACTAGATTTTCGTATCGGGCTCTGCAACTCATGGCAAACAGCGATAGGAATTATGAGTCCCTTGTGCAATAATGAATGCCTCTGATGTAGTTCAACAATAGAAAAAAACTGCTGTCATGTTGGAAATAGAAACATTACTTAATGTGATCAATAGTCGGTACAAATGTTTTTAAATCATGTGAATTTACATTACTTCTCTCTCAGGTGACTGTTATCAACTGAATTGTAGTTTATTTTCTTAGCTTTTAGATCACAAAATAAACATTTGTTTATAATTTTTGTATTATTCTTGGTTCTCAGTAGGCCTATACCTATACCTGGATTTCATTACCCCAATTTGTAACTTTCACTTTAATTGTTAGCTTGTAAACTCCTTTGACATGTATTTTTGCTGCTGTCGAGTTGGACTTANTGGTATCCTGACTTTTGGCGTTTGACTATGGGTCCAATCTCGCAGCAGAAACTTCGTCGCCACCTTTCGCTTTAGGGACAATGTTGACGAAATTGCCGAATTTCGTCTCAGCACGTTGCCCTTGGGGACGGTCTCGTAATGACCCATCCTAATCTTGCGAACGTGTTTCTTTACTTCTGGCTGTCCCTTCTAACAGGTTCAAAAGCGCTATTTTTCAACATCATGGTGGGTTGCGTTCACCACAAGGTCATCGTCATTGGGGCAAAAGTAAACAGTTCAACAATGTACTGTGATGTCTAAGTGTTGGCAAACTAATCACGTCCTCCCTTTAAGTAGATTCTGTGACAAAGACTTGGTCGATTGCACCAACAAACCGTAGCTAAGCCATTTTGTTGAAGGCTATCGCCAAGACACAGTGGTTTGTAACGGCTTCGATATTTCATTTCAAATGGGCAGTCCTAGTACTTATGGACCTTCTGTCATTCCTTTCCTTCTGCAATGGCATTAGATCTTGATGTGAGTAGGGAATGTCGAATATCATGTTCAAGTTCTAGACTACCAGTCCATGTGAGGAGCACTGCCTTTGTGAAGTGTTCTTTGCATGAGTGGGACGACAAGTAACCAGTGGCTGGCAGGCTGGTGTTTGAGCTCTTTTGTTGGAGGACGGTCTTGTTAAACCATCCCTTGAAAGCATCTAACTACTGTGGGCGAAGGCAGATGGACTGACAAATCTGCATCTTGTTCTTCTTCCCCGGTGTGATACGCAACACTACAACTGACTGGAACAAAAACAAAAACACGTACCGTCGTGTCTTCAACAATCAAGTAGTGCCTGTTGAACACACATTGGTTGCCAGTAAGCATGTCTGACAGTGTGTTGCCACATTTTTTTCTATTATTTTTTTCGGTGAGTTGCTCAAGGCATCTATATTAGGAAAGTCATTTAGGTGAAATACGGGAAACCAAACTCAATAGAAAATAATGTTTTCCCTAATGGCTTGTGTCTTAATTTGATTACATTCTCACAACAGTCAAATATTTCTCTGTCTGGCGATGTAATTAATTTTCATTATAACTTCGTTTATGGGTCCATTTATGCAATAACTGCCGTGGAGAATTAACAGAGTTGCTGCAATTGCTTACATGAATCAAACATTTCGATTTGATTAACAAAGTTCGTATGATGCATTTGGTCGAGTTGTGGATAAAGTAGGCTTAACTCTTGTGTTCTGTGCATGGTCTGCCCTGTAGGTATCAACTTTTGTCACTGTGTAATTGAATATTGGTATTTTTATGCAATTGTTTACGTTACTTCGTGATAGAAATGATTAGTTTCTGCAATAAATGGTCGAATTGTTCATAACTTCAATGCCCCTCACTGATTGGTTATGGGTTTTCAGTCGAGTTCTATTGGCTGCTTGATTTGCGGTTAATGTGGCTGAATTGGCTATTATTTATGATCAGAGGTTGATGATTAATATGGCTGAATTGAGTTTTTGTATTATTTCCTTTTTGGTTGGATAAAAAATATTGTCGATGTAGTTGATTGCTGCTACTGGAATGTTCTCCAGACCGGCTTATTTCAAAACTTGAGTTGGTCTTGGCCGGTCTACTAAATTGGACTCTTGAGTTCTGAAGGCGAGACAGCTTCTGTCGTCAACGTAGAGGAAGTTAGACTCCAGTAAGTACTAATTCAGTAATCAGGGCGGGCCGTCACGAAACTCCGATAGCACTAACAGTGCCTAAAGGCCCGTTTACACATGCAACTTTTCATATGCAACTTCATGCAACTTGTTGCAAAAACCTGATGAGACCAAAAAGTTTCATAAATGTTGCATGTGTAAACGGGCATGCAACTTGTTGCAACTCAATCACGCTGGATGTTGCATCGATTTTTCTGTGTGTAAACCGTCCCAGGTAGATTGCAACAAGTTGCAAGTTGCTGCAACTTGCAACTTGGTGCAACCTAGTGTAAACCGCCCTTAACAGAGAGGTATGCAATGGCTATTACAGAATTTCTCTGTTAGGCCCTGTTAGTGCTATCGTAGTTTCGTGGCGGTCGCCCCAGGTTTTTAGTGAAAGACTTCATTTTATTTCGGCATGTTGACAAATTCCTTCGTAAGTAATGATTCAATTGATACTACAGAACAAGAAAAGGACATCGGAGCGATGTCAATGGTTTCCGATTAAGACAGTGGTCAGTGTACCAGTAGCCAATTTCCAATTGAAGTTATAAAAAGTTACTGGAGCTGGTCAACTGTGACCTTGACCTCGGGCCTTGAGAGGTATTTTTGGTGCCTTGATTAAACCTAAGATGGTTAATACACGCTTCTAACTAGTTTCTGTTCAGATTTGCTCTTTAGAACTGTTTGACCTTGACCTTGAACTCTGACCTTCAAGGCCATTGCGTAATCTGAAAGGTCATCCTTGATAACTTAGGCTTCTACCTTCACCGGATTCTGACTTATCTCATGAAATCATACTTGCATTTCAAATCTCGTCATGATATCGCAAATATCATGTGACCGAGCAAGTGCAAACTGAAAAGTTCAGGTTGCAGTAACATCCTTGGGTGAGCTATGATGTTGCGATACCAGTTGCAGGTCGCTTACCGTGCCAGATCTCCCGATATACCAAAATATCAAATTTGACGTATCAATATCACTATGATGCTGACCGTGGAGAATAAATTTGTTGATGCCAGTATCTTGCCAAGGGCCATAAACATATAGGGAAGGAACTTGTTACTATAGTCTACCTGGCCTCGGAGCCAAAAACAAAGGTGTGACAGACAAAATCTCAACCTTTGATATATCAATTTCACCGGGATACCTGAAATTTTCATTCCATCTTGTCGCTCAGGTCATGTTACCTTGCCAGGTCTGTACAAGCTGTTTCAGGAACAAAGTTACAAGGTGTGACAGACTGGACAGACAGACGGACAGACAGACAGACAGACAGACCAAACACAATATGGTTTCCGATACTAGTATTTATAAAATAATACATGTACATGTACATAATTACTGTACTGTTTTGTTCTGCTTGAAACAGGAACGTACGATACATTACAAACGAACCGCTAGAACATCGCTCAAACCGCCTTTTAAATTTCGCGCCGGTCGGGATACCTGGTGGTATGACATGCTTTCAGGATATTTATTAATAAATACGGATGGCGGTATATTCCCGAACACTGTCAGACTATATAAACATGAAAATAACACGTTTCAACTTCGGCATTTGGTGAAATATAAACGCGCTCATGTACTCATGTACCAGCGTCTTTATAATAGAAGGTTTTTAGTTCTTCTCGTTGTTGGACACGTTGGAAGAGTAATATTTCAGCTTCTCGATATATCTAATCAGTCAGTCATGTTTAAGCTGGCCTTACCGAAATCTGACCGTTGCTGTCAAGCACCGATGCTAGCACCCCCAGTGTTTCACAAAGACAAAGTCATGTTCACGTGCAAGTATGATTTTCCAGGAAGCACAAAAGCAACTGTCTACACGATGTCATTCGTTAACTCAAGTAAATCGGTCGTGCTCTTAAATAAAATTGACCTGGAACCCCCACACGCATGTGAGGCCTTTCAACGCATGTACAAAGTGTTCACTGCTGAAAGTGACGTGATCCATGATTGCGATGTTACGAAGCCCGGTTTCTTTCTTTTTCAAAGGAAAAACGGGTATGTCGGTCAGATAGTTTGGGATGATACGTCATATCGTCCTCCTGTAGGTTCAGTGTGGAGTCGACAACACCAAAGATTTTTCCAGTATTACATGCTGTACACGTCTTACGAGAAAAAAATGATATTTTTTGGATACGACGTTAACTGTAAGACGATAAGACCCTTGTTCGCGAGTCGTTCTTTCAAACCGATGATGATTTTATATACTTTCAAGCCAAGGACCGGTGGTGCGTACAAATTTAAAGCACATTTTGCTCCGGATGGTAAAATAGTGATGCTTTTCTCTTCCCAATATGACAGAAACCATGGTTTACAATTTGTAGACGTGTACTCACAATAATAACGTTCTTCTTTGAGACAACATTCAGTTTGGGCAATCACTCATCCCAAAAAATAAATGGACAAACGTTTTTGTCTTCTGTTGCTGAGGTATGCACACGATGGGGTTGCAGCTTTGATACCTGGCCCTACACTCCTCTCGCAGTGTTTTGTTTCGCTCCGTACCTACCCTTCACAAACCACTGCTTCGAATGGCCGGTATTCTGCCGATTTACCGCCAGGTGGCACCACTACTGTTTCCGCTGCCGCGCTGGAGAAAGTGTTTTAGGATTTTGCTCAGTTGCAGCCTGATGGCGGACGCTGATTGGTTGGACAGGCTTTAAAGTGACGTTCGTTTGGTTCCGATGAAATGACCGATAAAAAATTTTAAAAAAAATCACGCTTTTTTAACCAATCAGAATACATTTTACTCTTGGACGAGCAGAATGGTTGGCTGATGGGAAAGGTCAGATTTAGGGTCAGCCTATCATTACACAGATGGTACACGTGATAGACTCTCAGCAAGAACTGGGTTATCTAGACATTCGGGCCCGTATGCACCAACTGATCCGAATTTGGGTTTAAGCTACAGCTTAACTGATCCATAACTTAAGCTGTTATTCAAGCATGTCAAGAGCTTAGGCCCGAGTTAATCCTAAACTTAAGCCTGTCATTCAAGAGCTTAAGCCCCACTTCTGGATCAGCGATGGTTGGTGCAATAGGATTAAAATTTAAGCTGGAGCTTAAGTTGGACTTAAGCTGAATTGGGGCTAATCTGAGGTTGGTGCTAATCTGAGGTTGGTGCATACGGGCCTCGCAATTAACCATATGAGGGACAGCACAGGGCATAATGGAGGCAATATAACCGAGCGAAAATGACTGAATCGCAGGGCGGTGTGCAGAAGAAAAAGAAGATGCTTCACGATTACTAGTTTCCCTATCTTGGGTTCAGTCATGCAGACCACGAGATCAAATCTGCTCAGTACAGATGACCAACTCATTGTCTTGTCGATCAAACGAAGCCAGCCCGAAAAACTGATTTTCCACTTGATACAACTGGGAATAATTACGTATAAGGACTAGCGTGGTAAATGGAGTTACTTGTAGCCAAACTGCAAGATCCCAACCGAAAATGAGGTATTTTTAACTCTACACGACCGGTGTGGCAGGGGTCATAGTCCCCTGGAATCTATGTCCGGTTTTATTGTTCAACGAGGGATTGGGAGTGAAATGAAAACGAACCAGGGGTGAACATCTCTATGACCAACTGTTGCTCTTATTCATTTCCCCATCTTGGGGCCTTTTGACCTTGACCTTGGCCTTGACCTTCAAGGTCATTCCATATTTGAAATGCTGCTCACCAATGTCATACTAGTAATTGTAAGTACATGTACTGTTGTTATGACTGTAACAATAGTACTTAAAATTACTGCTTGTGACGTTTTAGGCAATAGCAAACGTGACTGGAATCCCGAGCTCAGCAAACATAGGAGACAAACCTTGTATTCGCTAATTGCATCACAGCTTGAGATACATGTATCGCAAAATATCGAATTTGACATAATTATCAATAGCAAATTATTCTGACACCCGAGGGGAGTGAAATGACGAGCCAGGTTAATAGGCAGCGTTCATAAACAGAGCCTTAGGGTAGAACTCCTTAAAGAAGCCCAAATACAAAATAATCGTATATTTGATTTGTCAGAGTCCTCATGGCCCCGATATCGGAGACCTCGGACAAAAGCCCCTTTTCCACTTCCACTTAAAGCGTGCCGTGGTCGACCCGGACCTGGGTTCGTGTCGAGCACGGTTTCGGTACCGTTTCCATTCAGACACTGACACTNAAAAGGGCAATGTACATACCCCCCTGGTTTCCACCCTAATTAACCTAGGGACCCAAAAGTTTGTGAAAAACTGCAGAAATATGTCTTCTACACATTCAATGCAAAAGATGTTGCCATTCTTTGAAATATGACATTCCTAAGGGTGTATTTTGATGGAAGGGTCATTTTTGGGGGTTGAAGGGTCGGTCTGTATTGTGACCCTCGTCACCCCCAGCCGAAAGGCATATTGTGATTTTTGATAAATAAATTGAATAGCATACACACCAAGCTTCATTTTGATGGTTAGTTTGTTCTCCTATCTTAAAAAACTTCCGGAGATATAGGCATTTTGGTTTGGCCTACCCCCAAAATATGAGCCGTTTTAGAAATATCCATTTTTGCACAAAAAGGGTTAAAACAGGCTTATAAGGAAAAATCTGAGGTGGCATCCACCCTGGCACAATGCACCACCCCACGGGCCAACTATCCACGGTGGATGCCACTCTGTACTACAAAATGATTTTGATTTTGTCATTTTGGGTTTCTGCCTCTCTACTACTAGTCGATCGGGGCCAGAGCACGGTGAGTCGGCTCTTCTCTCTGTGGAGGTAGCAATTTTCAATATGGCGCCGCCCATGAAACTGTCGGATTTGATACATCATCATATTTCCAGTGCTATGCACACGCACCCCTATCACAAATACAGTCGGCATAACACGTCTGCTATTCCAATTAATGGGCGTTGTGGACAGAGGTCAGATGATCGTGATGAATGTTACCAAGTTTCATCACTGACAATGATGCAGTGTAAAATATATCGGAACATATGGTCTCTAAACAATGTGACGACATCCCGTTGATAAACGTATTACATGTATTGACCATATTCTAATCGATGCCACTATTCCTTGTAATAACTCGAAGTCGCAACGAACCACCAAATCGAATTGGAGACTGCGTGTCGGCACGAAATATACATGTATGAAGTTGTTTATCTATTTCTTTATACATGTACATGTATCTTATCTTCATTTATTCAATGCTCCTTCTGCACTCCTTTTCAAAATCATCGTGGTTCCCCTCGTCGAGAAGACAGCGATCCTCAGCTCTCGACGTCAGCGGTCTTGGGCTATACAGCGCCTCTGGTGGACGAATATGTAGCGAACCAAAGAGAGTGGCGGGGGTTGGAATTATGTACTTGTATGCATCGTTTTCTGATCTTATTGGCTGCAGTTGACCTAGATTCGTTGTTACCTTGTTCCCGATCGCGCCCCTAGCGGTGAGACAGGGAACCAACTTAAAGTTGTCCATTTCGCCATTCATTGTCTTTGGCCCATGGCCTGTGAGTAATGATACCGGTACCTCCACATGTTGCGCATTACCGGTATCTCATTTCGTCGCATTGCGTAAAATCCGGTGAGCCGTATTTCTAAAATGCACATTCATGTTACATGCAAATACATGTAGTGCTGTATATTATGGCCCCTGGGAGATGAACATATTTTTGTACGTGTGCCTTACATGTATGTAGCATTATACGAACTCTATTGACTGTCAACACGATCTGCCATTGACATAAGCTCAATAGCCTGTCCGTCAACACCTCGCTTACCCCGCAGTCGGATGCTGTCCGTCTGAATGCGTAATTAATTAAAACACGTTAGGTTAGTTCTATTGCGCCGGATTGATTGATTCGTGTGTATATCCCGTACTCGCCAAGCAACGCACTGTTCATGTTCTTCATTAACGGTCTTTAATGGAGGCTGCAATCATGTTCTTTGGATATCTCTCTTGGAGGGGACGAACACATACATCTATGACAATGTAAGCTAATTGTATGTTGTGTTAGTTAGACCAATGCATATATGACTTTTGCAGAAACTAGCAGCTAGGACCAAATCACCGTAAAAAATTCGGAAGCAGGTTGCATTCCCTTCTCCGTTGAATAACATCTAAATTCTCCCATCAAGACTTCATCTAGACTTCATAGACTTCTTGTTCTTGTACTTCATTTTAATGTCATAGGCCTACATGCTAATGGATATTCAACAAAATGGACGGGTGAATAGATATCCAACGAAAGTCGGCCATGACAGGTCAGAAGGGGTAAACAAACATTGGGCCTAGTGCATTGTACAGACGGTAATCACAGCAGCCAACTGTACAAATGCACTAGGCTTCCTAGGCCGAGGTTAATGTTTACCCCTTCTGATCTGTCATGGCCGACTTTTGCAGGATGTCTATACATACGTATAGACGTACAAGGTTGTGCTGGGTATTCTGCCGAAATTGCGTGGAAGATCATGCTCTTCGCACTGGAAGTTGGGCACAAAATGGTGCTGTCAATTATTTGTAAGTATGTATATGCAACAAAACCCATGGCAGGCGAGTACGATAGGGCCTACTCGTCTTGTACAAGTGCACATCATTACAGCGGAAACAGAAAGCCCAGAACTCATACATTCATTCCTCAATCTCCAAGCCTGAACCCCAAGACGTCATTTTTCAAGCTTGAAATCAAACTTCAATCTTGAAGCTTGAACCCAGACATGCTGCAAGAAGGAAAATGGCGCTGAAAGGGTAAATGTCGTCCTGGGTATACATAGATTACCCAGGATCTCAATCTTCACTAAAACAATACCCTGGGTGTAGTTTCGATAGCCGAAGCACCCAGCTTCCGCAATCTGTGCGTAGGTTAACGAGTCCTAATTAGAAATCCCGTGGAATCTCGCGGTCTCGCACCGCGGTACTTGTTGAGTGTAGTTGTTCATTACATTCTTCAGGCGGTGACGTCACCACGGGCGAGACAACCTCGAATCCAGGTGTCATACTACAATGCTGGGTGATGTTCGTCTACGAAAAGTACACCCAGGGTATTGTTTTAGTGAAGATTGAGATCTTGGACGACATTTACCCTTTCAGCGAAAATGGCCGCATCCATCCAGAAGAATCTGCGTTTATTCGTGGACGAGTCGCGTCGAGGTCATTTTCCTTCCTCTTGACGCGACTAATACCGTATCTCTAGCAATACGACAATCTCGGTACGCCCTATCCCGGAGGTCGGTGCTACAAGCACGTCGAGCTGAGATTGAAGTCCGAACTGTAGCTTGAGGACTGAAGTCGGGTCTAAGTTTCAAGATTCAATATTGAATGAGTCTCCAGGGCTTTCAAAATGAGAAGCAGGCATGTTCGAACTCAAAAACGGTTTATTCCCAGTTCGCCCATTGCCGTTTCGCCCAAATTTTTCCCGTTTCGCCCATTCTTTTTTCGCCCTTTCCCACTTCGCCCTCTTACCATTTCGCCCAATATCTGTCTCTTGCCCTTTTGCCGTTTTGCCCAATTTTATTTTCGCCCATTTTTCATTTCATCCCAAAGCCATCTCGCCCAACTTTCCCATTTCGCCCAATGACCATTTCGCCCTTTTCCCAAATGGTCCCTTCCCATTTCGCCCAAACGCCATTTTGCGTTTGGTAATGGTAAAGAGGCGAGATGATGAATGGGCAAAATGGCATTGGGCGAATTGCTGAAGGGGCGAAATGGTTAAGGGGCGAGATGGCATTGGGCGAATCGGCAAAGGCTGAATTGGCAAAAGGGCGAAATGGTAAGTGGGCGAAAAGATGATTGGGCGAGGTGGTAATGGGGCAAAATGGTAAAGGGCAAAATGGGTAAGGGGCGAGATGGCAGAGGGCGAAATGGGGAAAAAAATTGGGGCGAAATGGGAATGGGCGAAATGGGATTGGGCGAACTGGGAAGTCACCCTCAAAAACAGCTCTAGACTTCATGTAAGTGATGGTGACGTTTCATACATGTAGTGTTCTAAATTATGAACCATCGCGTACATGTACATGTACTGTTGAAAAAAATTATCGACATTCCACATGGACTGAAAACGGGACTGATATGAATCTTTAATCTCCTATCGACGAGAATGTACGAGGCTATTTTATGTAAATCTCTGTATCTCATTTCCTCTCCCATTAAAATAATCTGTTCACAGCGAGCGTACCATTAGCGACAAGACGGTCGTCGTATGCGATTATCGCCTGTGAGATCACTCAGTGAGGTTGCACGCAACCATTTCTTTGCATGATCCCTATACATTTAATTGAAAACGGGTGACACAAACATTAGCAAGAATTTTTCTGAACTTCTCTACCTAGTGCCCGTCCTAGAGGGCTGTGAAACTAGCACATAGTGATTCCACAACATAGAACAGCGGAAGTGCTCTATTGTTATCATTCACTGACTATATCAGTTTCAGAATATGGCTGTCACAATATGAAGAGGTCGCCACCATCGTTCCTCGGCTAAGACCTCTGAAAACGGCTAAACACAGCACAAGATTTTTGTGCTCATCGATTTTACCAATTATTTTAATAAAAGTAATCGTACCAAAATTTAGCATTTGTTCCAGTATTTGTAAAAATACTACTATTTTAACATTCCGTTGGGTATTCAATGTTTTATTAAGAAACAAAATACGAACTCTTTCCAATCCCTACGCAATTGCTTAGCACCCGTCATAAATTCTTCCGCCTCGAACAATGCATTTTGCACTGTGGAAAAGTAGTACCGATCTAGGCATTTCCAGAGTTTAATGTGGCAATGTTGATATGAACTCTGGGTACAGATTGGGGTGTCACAGTTAGTCATTTCAGGCCCATTTTGGCAACACAAAACTAGCCTACATGGAGGTGGCAATAGACACAGCTATTCTGACAGTTGTCCCATGGATCACTCTGTGTTAGTTTATCCCTTATTAAAGCGAACTGGTCGTGTTAGTCAAGGTGTCTGAGAATAGAGAATCCAGTATCACCATTTTGAATCAATTGCATGTATTTTTCTCATATCGGGAATTTATTGCCTACAGACAGCATACATGTATTTGTACAACTGCTGTCTTTGCTGCCTTCGAATAACATTCAGAATACGGTCAGTGGGGATCATAACTGTGATAGAGGGCAGCACACAGTAATCAGGTCCTATACAATGGATGCCTTTTGTGTGGGAAATTGATCAGGACCACGGGCCGTATGCATAAAATATCTTAAGTGTAAAATGTTCCTTATCTTTTGTTTGGAACAATAGTTTAAGGGAAGTTTTACACTTAAGATGTTTTATGCATACGGCCCCTGAATGTCCCTTTCAATTCAATAGATCTAACCACTAATGACACCTATTGAGACAGTGAGTTTGGTTCCTCATTGCAAAGCTGGGCTAATCCAGTAGATCCCCTATGTAATCTGCTAAAGTACGATTTAATCACCATGCTTGTGGTAAGGGAAAACCTAGCAAGTCACATTTTGTCAAAATTGAATTGTTACCATTTTAGTAAGTTTGGTCTCTATTTCTCAAAATTGAAAAAAAATGACTTGCTTGGGTTAAACTATTCTTGGACATCTGAGAGGCTCCAGGCTTCGGTAAAAAAACGCTGAGCAGATTATCATTCAACATTAAAGACACTCGACTCCCACTGACATTTGCCACTTCATTCCGATTTTAACTAAGTACCATGGAGACGAACAAAGTTAGGTTACGGTTATTTAAAAACATCGCAAGTTAATGGGTTGACAATGTTGAAAGAATTTTCTCTTTAGTGGGTAATTTGTGTTTCCTCTTCAGTTGCAAACCGTTTGTTTGATGGTCCACCGCCATTCTGTTGTTGCTTGAAGGTTCAAAGTGACGCTAAATTAGTTTGCGACATCAAAGTGTACCAAAAACAATTACTGGTTATGATTACACACGGCGCTTGATATAAAGAATCTGGCATTTACACTGATAATTTTGATTTGGGCAACAACACGTTCTCACCTAATTTGAAGACAGCTTGAAGTGCAGTCGTGACGTGACTGTAAGAGAATATTGTCGTTAATATTTTGATGACATTTTGAGTTTTAATTGGAGAAGTCCTTAAAAAACATTTTTTTGTCTTAATCATCGTATGATAGTGTAATTGCAATAACTAAGTTCGATTTTTTATTCTTCGGATACTTGAAGTGATACAGGATAGATAATATTGATGAACTCATTATGAAGTCCCAGAAAAGTTTTACACATTTACGCAAGATTCAAAATTGGGCTTTTGCTCTTTCAGTTTGTCCATAAAAATACGCCGACTCATTCACCCAACCTTTCCTAGACCTTTCGAAAGATGGTGCCCTACTACATGTAGTTCTCCCACATGATGTCGTGGCCATTCATTGTCCAAGCAAGATATAACACTACCAAACGCATCCTCTCAGACAATTATTTTACCTAAAATGTTGTGCCCATAGGGCTGATTAGACGACAGGCAAAAATCCACATGCGATCCGATCGAATCCGATTGTGGTTCAAAACTCTTGCGTGTAAACGCTACCCAAGTGCGGTCCAATGTGGATTTAAAATGGTCCCGAACACTTTGGACCGCATTGGACCATATACGACCACATTCAAATCTCGTCTAAACGCAAATGAGGCTCGATCGGATCCAATCGGATCGAATCTCCATCTGAATGTGGTTTTTTGGCTTGTCGTCTAAACGGCCCTATTGGCCCGCTTGACCAGCTTCGCGTGCCAGCGGCCACCGAATGATAAGCTTCTGACATCATGAGGTGAGTACTGTTAGACCGCCATCTTTGTTGGAAAGGTCTGTTGGACCAACAATGCGGCGTAATTGGCGTTCGGTTATTCAAGAAATGCTGACTCCTATCCACTAATCGGATCTCATCCGGAACTAGAAAGGTGAATGCATGCATTATATTTAATAAATGGAAGGTTATATTTCAATGGTGGTTCATGAGGCGATGACGTCAATGTGACGTCAGATTTCGTTATTTGCTCCCGGTGTTTTCCCACGGTTCCCCTGGTATCCATTCCTAGAACGTCCTTATCCTGTTCAACTGTCGTGCCCTGAGCAACGACGTTCCGTTTTCCCAAGTTGAATCCATTCATTAAGAAGTTCTAATCAGGTTTATGGTGGACATAGAAAAGGTGTCTATGGCAGAGGTATGAAGTAATCAAATTATTTGGTCATGAATAAATCAATTGACGGAAGGAAAAAGATTAAGTGTGGATTTGGTTTCTTTGCCAGGAACCCTTCAATCATAATACATGTACATGAGTTATATACCGATATCCAACACAGTAATTTCAATTTACATGTACGTGTCAGCTTTTATTTTAAATCTTAGTTTCCCTTTTGTTATTACATGTAGGTGTTTTCATGTGATGTCACAACGGCCATGTTGGAGACCGTATACAACAAAAGAACAGACTTTTAAAACAATAGAAGTTAATCTCCATGGACCGTGACTGGCGAAAAATTCGTTTACTTCCTCCAATGTGGCCACAGTGAAACACTCTATACAGTAAAACCTCTTTTTTGGACATCTTCGTGTCTGGCAACTGAACTGTCGTCAGCTGAGAGCGGTAAAGCCCGTCCACACTGAGACCCGTTCGTTCGAATTTTCTGAGTTTGCCAAGGGGACCCACTTTCACACAAAAATCGACGTGTTCGCCCTAAATTCAACATATTATTCAGAAAATTTGATCGCATGTCAAAATGTCGAGTATCGATCTACAGAAATGCCCGAGGCCACTTCCTCAATTTGCTGTCCTTTACTGGATCCAACACTGAGCAACGCCGTGATGTATTGCGTTGGTTCGGATATCAACATGTCATAAATAGCCATCACCTCGACTATGTCAATCGGTTTAACGACTGCTTTCGGTTCCCCGTTGGTCAGTTGATGGCCCGTGTCCGCAGTGGCGCATTTAAATAATGACGATGTATGATGGCTGCCGCAGTGGTTTAGACTGTCAATAAAGGATTTGATTGCTGAGCAGGACGAGTACAGGGAATGTGCCGACTGTAAAATGTATTTTGACCATGCATTTTGGCGTGGACCGTTTTGAAATACGCACAGTGATTGGTGTACACTGTTGGAAAAAACAGACGATTTACAGAATAGTCTGTGCAGCCGAGTTTCAAGCACTTTCTGTAAATTTACAGAAAGGATTCAGGGTCAAAGGATTAATATTATGTCATTGCCCATGATCATTTGTTTGGAAGGTCCCTCCTGGATGTAACATAAAACGCAGGTCATTGGTTCAGATGCAATGCCTTTAACTAAAAAAAGTGGCTCCTGTTGAATTCATAATGAAATGGTCCATGGACCATGTGCTCACTGGGTTGGACATAATAGTCTAATGACAGAGGGAGGTACATATCAGTTATGAGCAATCTGGTTCACTGTAAATGTCTCTGCCAGTCCGATGAACAACCTCTGAAACAATCCGCTGGAAATGTCTCTGAAATTAGTGAGGCTTCGCAGATGTGACGAAACACGAAGTACGATATACGAAATTCAACTTCACTTCCATGACGTAATGTATTTCATGGTTGGTACCACAAATGTCGCTGCTGGCAGTGCATCTTTTAGCATCATGTAAGACCGAGAGAGTTAATGGTGTATGGTGCATCACTTCGTATCTCAAGTGGAAACGAAACATAAATGTGACCCGTTCTGGTAGAACCGGGCATACATGTATGCCGCTGAGAAGGTGAGCCTCAACGAACTGAGATGACACCAGGAGAGAATGGAAGAAATAGATTGTTTCAGATTTCACAATAGACAGACAACCTGCCAAGCTCAGATCGATATGCGGGTTCTACCAGAGACGGGTCACATATTTCAAAGTTTAATACACACCATAACTCTATCGGTCCAAAGTCACATGCTAAAAGACGCTCTTGCACCCGGCGAATTTTGTGGTACTAATTACATGTATCTGCTAAGATATATTTACGTCATGGAAATTAAGTACAATTTCATATTTCGTAGGCCTACTTCGTGTTTCATGGAATTTGCGAATCCTCACTAACGTCTTCAGTTACCACGATCGAAAGTTCATCAAAGTTGATGGTATGTATATAATCATGGCAAGGAGAGCTGGGTTTTCCATTTTTACAGCTTTTGGCAACAACAGGCAAAAGTCACGACATATAGGTCTGCATGCATATCAGGGTAATGGGC
The DNA here is from genome assembly GCA_002633025.1 of Notospermus geniculatus. Classification (NCBI taxonomy): domain Eukaryota; kingdom Metazoa; phylum Nemertea; class Pilidiophora; order Heteronemertea; family Lineidae; genus Notospermus; species Notospermus geniculatus. The sequence continues at coordinate 44,688 of NMRB01002032.1, read as the reverse complement.
CTACAATTGTAACGTAACAGTCCGTTGTCAGCAATACTGAAATGGACACTGGTGTTAATTCGAGCCATATGTCATAATATTACCAGTGTGGTGACCTGCACAATACCCTATTATATCTATACTAAACTGGTGCAGTAGGAACCCTGGAACTGTCCCGTTCAGGGGACAACTCTATTGGAGGCTGTAATCATGTTCTTTGGATATCTCTCTTGGAGGGGACGAACACATACATCTATGACAATGTAAGCTAATTGTATGTTGTGTTAGTTAGACCAATGCATATATGACTTTTGCAGAAACTCGCAGCTAGGACCAAATCACCGTAAAAAATTCGGAAGCAGGTTGCATTCCCTTCTCCTTTGAATAACATCTAAATTCTCCCATCAAGACTTCATCTAGACTTCATAGACTTCTTGTTCTTGTACTTCATTTTAATGTCATAGGCCTACATGCTAATGGATATTCAACAAAATGGACGGGTGAACAGACATCCAACGAAAGTCGGCCATGACAGGTCAGAAGGGGTAAACAAACATTGGGCCTAGTGCATTGTACAGACGGTAATCACAGCAGCCAACTGTACAAATGCACTATGCCTCCTAGGCCGAGGTTAATGTTTACCCCTTCTGATCTGTCATGGCCGACTTTCGCAGGATGTCTATACATACGTACAAGGTTGTGCTGGGTATTCTGCCGAAATTGCGTGGAAGATCATGCTCTTCGCACTGGAAGTTGGGCACAAAATGGTGCTGTCAATTATTTGTAAGTATGTATATGGAACAAAACCCATGGCAGGCGAGTACGATAGGGCCTACTCGTCTTGTACAAATGCACATCATTACAGCGGAAACAGAAAGCCCAGAACTCATACATTCATTCCTCAGTTTCCAAGCCTGAACCCCAAGACTTCAATTTTCAAGCTTGAAATCTAACTTCAATATTGAAGCTTTAACCCAGACATGCTGCAAGAAGGAAAATGGCGCTGAAAGGGTAAATGTCGTCCTACATAGATTACCCAGGATCTCAATCTTCACTAAAACAATACCCTGGGTGTAGTTTCGGTAGCCGAAGCACCCAGCTTCCGCAATCTGTGCGTAGGTTAACATGGTTAACGAGTCCTAATTAGAAATCCCGCGGAATCTCGCGGTCTCGCACCGCGGTACTTGTTGAGTGTAGCTGTTCATTACATTCTTCAGGCGGTGACGTCACCACGGGCGAGACAACCTCGAATCCAGGTGTCATACTAGGCCTACAATGCTGGGTGATCGTCTACGAAAAGTACACCCAGGGTATTGTTTTAGTGAAGATTGAGATCCTGGACGACATTTACCCTTTCAGCGAAAATGGCCGCATCCATCCAGAAGAATCTGCGTTTATTCGTGGACGAGTCGCGTCGAGGTCATTTTCCTTCCTCTTGACGCGACTAATACTAGTACCGTATTTCCAGCAATACGACAATCTCGGTACGCCCTATCCCGGAGGTCGGTGCTACAAGCACGTCGAGCTGAGATTGAAGTCCGAACTGTAGCTTGAGGACTGAAGTCGGGTCTAAGTTTCAAGATTCAATATTGAATGAGTCTCCAGGGCTTTCAAAAAGAGAAGCAGGCATGTTCGAACTTACACTCCTTACGCAGTGTCTTCTCATGCTCACTCATACCTGTCGTTCATAGACACTGCTTACAATAGCCAGAATACCGCCGATTTACAACTAGAGGGCGTTCAGCGTGACTAACGAAATAAACATTTTCTGATTGGTTCATACTGTCACCGTCCTTGACAACCGCGGGAGACTGGTGACTCGCCGTAAAGCTTTGGTGAGGTACTGGTGCATTGCACTCTTCAGTGTTTAGCTCGTGTCTTTTTTGTTTTGAAACATCGCTAAAGATGTGGATAATGATGCTCTATGAGACTACTGTGTTTGTATATTGATTGATCTTGTAAACAGCAGGACCAAACACGGGGCAATTCCCGCGCTGACTGGCCTCTGACTAGTGCTGCCACCATGCGGAAAATCGACAGGTATGAGTGAGAAGACACTGCGTAAGGAGTGTAGTTCGAACTCAAAAACAGCTCTAGACTTCATGTAAGTGATGGTGACGTTTCATAAGTGTTCTAAATTATGAACCATAGCGTACATGTACATGTACTGTTGAAAAAAATTATCGACATTTCACATGGACTGAAAACGGGACTGATATGAATCTTTAATCTCCTATCGACGAGAATGTACGAGGCTATTTTATGTAAATCTCTGTATCTCATTTCCTCTCCCATTAAAAGAATCTGTTCACAGCGAGCGTACCACTAGCGACAAGACGGTCGTCGTATGCGATTATCGCCTGTGAGATCACTCAGGTTGCACGCAACCATTTCTTTGCATGATCCCTATAATTGAAAACGGGTGACACAAACATTAGCAAGAATTTTTCTGAACTTCTCTACCTAGTGCCCGTCCTAGAGGGCTGTGAAACCAGCACAGAGTGATTCCACAACATAGAACAGCGGAAGTGCTCTATTGTTATCATTCACTGACTATATCAGTTTCAGAAAGAAAATAAAATAATTGGCTGAAGTTCTAATGATGTATTCAGAATATGGCTCTCACAGTATGAAGAGGTCGCCACCATCGTTCCTCGGCTAAAGCTGCATTTAGCTGACACGCGGAATGCGGATTGCGGAATGCGGATTGCGGAACGCGGAAGCGGAAAATGCAATGCATTTTCCCATACAACATATCTTTCCGCCAGGGTTTCCGCGTCCCTATACCGCATTCCGCGTGTCAGCTAAACGCATCCTAAGGCCTCTGAAAACGGCTAAACACAGCACAAGATTCTTGTGCTCATCGATTTTACAAATTATTTCACTAAAGTAATCGTACCAAAATTTAACATTTGTTCCAGTATTTGTAAAAATACTACTATTTTAACAATCCGTTGGGTATTCAATGTTTTTATTAAGAAACAATGTACGAACTCTTTCCAATCCCTACGCAATTGCTTAGCACCCGTCATAATTTAAATTCTTCCGCCTTGAACAATGCATTTTGCACTGTGAAAAAGTAGTACCGATCTAGGCATTCCCAGAGTTTAATGTGGCAATGTTGATATGAACTCTGGGTACGAGATTGGGGCTGTCACAGTTAGTCATTTCAGGCCCATTTTGCCAACACAAAACTAGCCTACATGAAGGTGGCAAAAGACACAGCTATTCTGACAATTGTTTCATGGATCACTCTACGTTAGTTTATCCCTTAATATTAAAGCGAACTGGTCGTGCTAGTCAAGGTGTCTGAGAATAGAGAATCCAGTACCGCCATTTTGAATCAATTATTTTACTCATATCGGGAATTTATTGCCCACAGACAGCATTATTTGTACAACTGCTGTGGTTTTGCTGCCTTCGAATAGCATTGTATTGTATTGTATCACAGGCAGGAGCGGCATTGTCACGACAGATGGCGCATCGTACCTCGCACCGATCTGTCTCCGCGCGCTCAAGGAATCATGGGATACTTCAGGACTACTTGTTCCATTTTCAAGATGGCGGTCGATCCCTCGCTTCGAGTGTACAAATATCAGAATCTTATGAGATAGGTCTACCAAGGATGTCTCCGTGTGTGGGTATCACATTATCCGTCATGATTATGACATACATAGGCCTAGATATGCTGTACATGTCATACTAGCTCACTGACAGCTGCGTTGGTGCGTCGTCACACACTAGGCCTACAGCACTCAGTCTGCCCCTCCGACTCTGCCACACAGCTTGACAGCTGCCGGCATCATAATCCAAATATCGTCCTTTTCTTCTCAACAATGTCATGTCTATGGCAAGTTCTCATCAGAAATAAAAAATCAGTCAATTATTTGCAAAGTCTGCACGAAATAAGCCTCGTATCACTATTTTCCTAGGATCTACTTTCGTGGCGGAGTAGATCACGTGATCACCCAGTTCAAGGTATTTAGAAACTAACAAATTTGTGTGTGATGCGCCGCGCGCGGACACAGGTCTGTGCAAAGCAGTCTCAACAGCAGTCTTGCGCAACCTGTGTGGACACAATGGCAGGAGCGGTGGATCCGAATCCTACTCCGCCACTTTGCCCTTCCTCCAGCCTCTTCCGGGTCCAGAGAAGGCATTTAGAACACGGTCAGTGGGGATCATAACTGTGATAGAGGGCAACACACAGTAATCAGGTCCTATACAATGGATGCCTTTTGTGTGGGAAATTGATCAGGACCACGGGCCGTATGCATAAAATATCTTAAGTGTAAAATGTCCCTTATCTTTTGTTTGGAACAATAGTTTAAAGGGCTCCGCAGACTGGCGATTTTTCGAGCGATTTTCTAGGCGACCGCCCTTGCGACCACAGAGGCGACTGAACATATTTTTAGTTTTTTTAGTTTTTGTTGACTCGTTTGCGACAAATGCTTATTTGGAAGATCAGTGATGTCGTGGATAACATCACTGATCGACCTCAAAGGTAATTATTGCAGGCGACGTAGTAGTCGCATCGGTAGTCGCCCCTATTTTAGTCGCCAGTGTGCGGAGCCCTTAAGGGAAGTTTTACACTTAAGATGTTTTATGCATACGGCCCCTGAATGTCCCTTTCAATTCAATAGATCTAACCACTAATGTTACCTATTGAGGCAGTGAGTTTGGTTCCTCATTGCAAAGCTGGGCTAATCCAGTAGATCCCCGATGTAATCTGCTAAAGTACGATTTAATCACCATGCTTGTGTTAAGAGAAAACCTAGCAAGTCACATTTTGTCAAAATTGAATTGTTACCATTTTAGTAAGTTTGGTCTCTATTTCTCAAAATTGAAAAAAATGACTTGCTTGGGTTACACTATTCTTGGACATCTGAGAGGCTCCAGGCTTCGGTAAAAAAATACTGAGCAGATTATCATTCAACATTAAAGACACTCGACTCCCACTGACATTTGCCACTTCATTCCGATTTTAACTAAGTACCATGGAAACGAACAAAGTTAGGTTACGGTTATTTAAAAACATCGCAAGTTAATGGGTTGACAATGTTGAAAGAATTTTCTCTTTAGTGGGTAATTTGTGTTTCCTCTTCAGTTGCAAACCGTTTGTTTGATGGTCCACCGCCATGCTGTTGTTGCTTGAAGGTTCATAGTGACGCTAAATTAGTTTGCGACATCAAAGTGTACCAAAAACAATTACTGGTTATGATTACACACGGCGCTTGATATAAAGAATCTGGCATTTACACTGATAATTTTGATTTGGGCAACAACACGTTCTCACCTAATTTGAAGATAGCTTGAAGTGCAGTCGTGACGTGACTGTAAGAGAATATCGTCGTTAATATTTTGATGACATTTTGAGTTTTAATTGGAGAAGTCCTTAAAAACATTTTTTTGTCTTAATCATCCTATGATAGTCTAATTGCAATAACTAAGTTCGATTTTTTATTCTTCGGTACTTGAAGTGATACAGGATAGATAATATTGATGATCTCATTATGAAGTCCCAGAAAAGTCGTTTTACACATTTACACAAGATTCAAAATTGGGCTTTTGCTCTTTCAGTTTGTCCATAAAAATACGCCGACTCATTCACCCAACCTTTCCTAGACCTTTCGAAAGATGGTGCCCTACTAGTTCTCCCACATGATGTCGTGGCCATTCATTGTCCAAGCATGATATAACACTACCAAACGCATCCTCTCAGACAATTATTTTACCTAAAATGTTGTGCCCATAGGGCCGTTTAGACGACAGGCAAAAATCCACATGCGATCCGATCGAATCCGATTGTGGTTCAAAACTCTTGCGTGTAAACGCTACCCAATGCGGTCCAATGTGGATTTTAAATGGTCCCGAATACACTTTGGACCGCATTGGACCATATACGACCACATTCAAATCTCGTCTAAACGCAAATGAGGCCCGATGCGGGTCGATCGGATCCAATCGGATCGAATCTCCATCTGAATGTGGTTTTTGGCTTGTCGTCTAAACGGTCCTATTGGCCCGCTTGACCAGCTTCGCGTGCCAGCGGCCACTGAATGATAAGCTTCTGACATCATGAGGTGAGTACTGTTAGACCGCCATCTTTGTTGGAAAGGTCTGTTGGACCAACAATGCGGCGTAATTGGCGTTCGGTTATTCAAGAAATGCTGACTCCTATCCACTAATCGGATCTCATCCGCAACTAGAAACGTGAATGCATGCATTATAAATGGAAGGTTATACATGTACACCCCTCCGCATTAATTTATCTACACCTTATTTTTTTTTATATCTTGAGAACAAATTGATCAAATTTGATCGGGTTTCTGTTATATGAAATTTCCATGCCTTGGTCAAATAATTCCAGCGGTTTTGAGTGATTGCTTTCACGACAACATTATGTAATCAGCTGTCAAAAAATGGCTGTAAAAGTCAACTTTTTTATTCTCAACTGAATTTTTTTAAAAACACCGGGGAGATAAAGATAGCCATTTGTTAAACACTACTGTGGAAGTTCTTGGTAAATTTATTCAGCACTTTTGATGATATGGACGTTTTTCAATGGCTTCCGAAGGCCAAATTCATGACACTAAGTTTGACTTGTGCCATGGTCCCCTAGTCAGTAAGCACCCAATCGCAAGGCTTGTTTTTTAAAGTCCTTATTCATAGTCAATTGGCTTATACCTCGTCCGAGAAAATTTTGTGATCGCCCGAGTAACTTTTCCGATTCGTCCATTCTTTCATTGTTCCTCTGGCGAGGTTGGATGTAGGCGTAATATGTGAATGACTGACCTAAGGCCTATTGGGCTTGAGGCCTATTATTGGCCTGTTTACTTGAACTCGGGTATTTCAATTGACCATTGTTCACATAAAGAATTGAGTTTTCATTCATAAACCTACGCGTCATCTGCTTAATTTGGTCACGTAACTCAATTATTAACATGATCCACTGGTCACATGTTACGGTTTCGTGACGAAAAAATTATTATTCATGACGTGGTGGTAGTCTGAACAGGGGCTGTGTCAACCATTGCAATCAGGTCACGGCGAAGCTTCTGGGGAAAAACCTTTTTTCTCAAAAACTGTTATGATTTCCCGAATGGAACTTTAACAGGACTATTTCTTGTGAGTGTTTTCAATATGTATTGCAGAAATCAGAAGATTTTCACACAAAATAAAAAATGTTGATTTTGCAGCCTTTTTTTGACAGCTGATTACATAATGTTGTCGTAAAAGCAATCACTCAAAACCGCTGTAATTATTTGACCAATGCATTGAAATTTCATATAAAACAAACCCGATCAAATTCGGTCAATTTGTTCACAAGATATTCAAAAAAATGAGGTGTAGATAAATTAATGCGGAGGGGTGTACATGTATTTCAATGGTGGTTCATGAGGCGATGACGTCAATGTGACGTCAGATTTCGTTATTTGCTCCCGGTGTTTTCCCACGGTTCCCCTGGTATCCATTCCTAGAACGTCCTTATCCTGTTCAACTGTCGTGCCCTGAGCAACGACGTTCCGTTTTTCCAAGTTGAATCCATTCATTAAGAAGTAGGTTTATGGTGGACATAGAAAAGGTGTCTATCGCAGAGGTATGAAGTACATGTAATCAAATTATTTGGTCATGAATAAATCAATTGACGGAAGGAAAAAGATTAAGTTTGGATTTGGTTTCTTTGCCAGGAACCTTTCAATCATAATACATGTACGTGAGTTTATATACCGATATCAAACACAGTAATTTACATGTACATGTACATGTACGTGTCAGCTTTTATTTTAAATCTTAGGTTCCCTTTTGTTATTGCATGTAGGTGTTTTCATGTGATGCCACAACGGCCATGTTGGAGACCGTATACAACAAAAGAACAGACTTTTAAAACAATAGAAGTTAATCTCCATGGACCGTGACTGGCGAAAAATTCTTTTACTTCCTCCAATGTGGCCACAGTGAAACACTCTATACAGTAAAACCTCTTTTTTGGACATCTTCGTGTCTGGCAACTGAGCTGTCGTCAGCTGAAAGCGGTAAAGCCCGTCCACCCGTTCGAATTTTCTGAGTTTGCCAAGGGGACCCACGGCTTTCACACAAAAATCGACGTGTTCGCCCTAATTCAACATATTATTCAGAAAATTTGATCGCATGTCAAAATGTCGAGTATCGATCTACAGAAATGCCCGAGGCCACTTCCTCAATTTGCTGTCCTTTACTGGATCCAACACCGAGCAACGCCGTGATGTATTGCGTTGGTTCGGATATCAACATGTCATAAATAGCCATCACCTCGACTATGTCAATCGGTTTAACGACTGCTTTCGGTTCCCCGTTGGTCAGTTGATGGCCCGTGTCCGCAGTGGCGCATTTAAATAATGACGATGTATGATGGCTGCCGCAGTGGTTTAGACTGTCAATAAAGGATTTGATTGCTGAGCAGGATGAGTACAGGGAATGTGCCGACTGTAAATGTATGTTGACCACGCATTTTGGCGTGGATCGTTTTGAAATACGCACAGTGATTGGTGTACACTGTTGGAAAAAACAGACGATTTACAGAATAGTCTGTGCAGCAGAGTTTCAAGCACTTTCTGTAAATTTACAGAAAGGATTCAGGGTCACAGGAATATTATGTCATTGCCCATGATCCTTTGTTTGGAAGGTCCCTCCTGGGTGTAACATAAAATGCAGGTGATTGGTTCAGATGCAATGCCTTTAACTAAAAAAGTGGCTCCTGTAATTTCACAGAAAGTGCTTAATGAAACTCTGCTACCAGAAAATTCTGTTGAATTCTTCTGTTTTTTCTAACAGTGGACATGTAGATCTCAGGCGTGAGTGACATCACGGCTTTACGTCATTTAGTTGACCCTTATCTGCCCAAGTCCACCAAGTTGCAACCTCTGGAGGCGGAGGTAGGCGAGTTACAATCATGAAACGTGGGTTGGCCCCTGAAGAAAGATTTACGTGTCGAATAATTTTGAAATTCGGCCAATCGTCCGAATCGACAAAACTCGCCATCAAAGTCGAAGTGAGCATCCGAGAAAAAGTTCGACAAATCCGAGAAAAAGTTCGACAAATTATTCTTTCGGGCCATTTCGTAGTATTAGAGAGTTTTCGCAAAGCCCCCGAAACGCCGACGCGAACGCAAATCCCATTCTTCGATTACACGAAGAGAGCTCCGATCAAAAGGACATACATGACGTACGTCCGCGTTGGGGTTTCGGGGGCTTTGAGAACTCGCTCTTATATTTCAGAAGTATCCTTAAAGGAGCTGGACGTCCAAGTTGTAAACACTCACTCACTGGTTCTCTATCCACGCGACGCCTGCGGTGCTGCCACCTATTGTCGGTGATATGTAATGACGTGAATATCGTGAGTGAGTTGCATCGGACCGGGAACCAGTCTAACGATCACGGGGCGCGACTGGTGCTGCCACCTGCACGAAGGAATAAAACTAGTTTGCCGACCATGTTTGTAAACAAACCAGCTTGTTTACAACTTCGGCGTCTAACTCCTTTAAGATCGTATAGGGGGTACTGTTTGGCCGTTAGCCACCTCATTGCTAAAATACTCGGGTTTCGTTTTGCTGGTCCATAACCCCCTTCGACAACAGGATAGTATCATGAATCCTGACGTCGAGTACTTACATCTAAGATCATTCTGGTCAGTGTTCTCTCTCGCCCCTGGTGTATTGACTTAAACAGGGCTTAGGCGATATTCCCTTGGCAATGGCTCGTAAAACCTGACTCTAAATCTCCCAAAGTAACGATCTGTTGTCGACGTGGATTTACCAAGAATCGCCAATAATGGGTTCAACCTTAAGCTTGCCCTGGACGCCGCATCACGCCCGCTTCATCATCTGATACAGAGCGGTAACGGTGAGGGGCGAGCATTAAGATGCCCTGATTACCGCAGGATAGAAAGTCGGTTACAGACACTGAACGATCACCAAACCAACCCTTTGGTATGTTGCGACCGATCGTCTGAAATTCCCTTATTCACAGTCAGACACCAGCTGTCAATTTATCCATACCCGGGGCTCCACTTCCAACTAATTGCGGCACCAATTCCACATTCTCTAGTCTTGATTGCTGCTTCCCGGAGGCCTGGATTTTCGATTACCAAATCCACTACCCTTGTTGTACTTACCTGACGGCTTCTTTTCGCCTCTCTGTAAAATGATTCCTGTAATGCAAGTCATAATTGATGGAATTGAGGTACCGTCTGGAATATAAGTGAATGGACAACGAGAAATGTTCATTGATACGGCGCCGTAATACGGCGCCCGACCCTGGTTTTACGGCATTTAAACACGTTTTATGGAAATATAAAGCTGTACAACCCGGTTTTGTCGAGGAAAACTGGCTCCCCGCATGAGAGAGATAATCCCGAGATCGTGAAAAGGACCAAAGTACTGAGTAAATATGCCAAACCTCCGTGAGAGCTACATGTACCCTAGCCGTCGATTCGGGTTTTTGTTCCAACACGAGTTAAGAAAGTCACCTGTAAGTGGCATGCTTCCATGTCAAATAATCTGATTGATGATCGGCTGTGACCACTAAACACTTTTTTCATCACTAACTGTTGCTGAACAAACTTTCTCAACTCGATCACTACATGAATAGACGGCTAGCGTAGCTTCGTGAACATATGACTTAGACTGGTACCCTGTCTTTATAGATGGCTGAAAATATAAAGACAGGAACGGGGCGCCATTTTGAACCATATTGATGACGTAGTACATTCTATTTNATTTTCGATTACCAAATCCACTACCCTTGTTGTACTTACCTGACGGCTTCTTTTCGCCTCTCTGTAAAATGATTCCTGTAATGCAAGTCATAATTGATGGAATTGAGGTACCGTCTGGAATATAAGTGAATGGACAACGAGAAATGTTCATTGATACGGCGCCGTAATACGGCGCCCGACCCTGGTTTTACGGCATTTAAACACGTTTTATGGAAATATAAAGCTGTACAACCCGGTTTTGTCGAGGAAAACTGGCTCCCCGCATGAGGGAGATAATCCCGAGATCGTGAAAAGGACCAAAGTACTGAGTAAATAAGTCAAACCTCCGTGAGAGCTACATGTACCCTAGCCGTCGATTCGGGTTTTTGTTCCAACACGAGTTAAGAAAGTCACCTGTAAGTGGCATGCTTCCATGTCAAATAATCTGAATGATGATCGGCTGTGACCATTAACAGTTTTTTCATCACTAACTGTTGCTGAACAAACTTTCTCAACTCGATCAATACATGAATAGACGGCTAGCGTAGCTTCGTGAACGTATGACTTGAAGAGATTTTGCCGTATGGGAATGTGCCAATGTCGGACATGCAATGTATCATGTTCACTTGTTATAACTGTGTAAAAAACCGAAAAAAGTAGAAGCAGAAAAGATTTAGTGATCGTCCTGGGCCCATATTCATAAAGTCTTGTTTGGCTTAGTTACTTGCTAAATTGGCCAGATTGTTCAGGCCGATGTACACAACTACGTAGCACTAACGAACTAAGCAAGCAAGGTTTTATGAATATGGGCCCTGGATTTCAGCGATCCGATCCATCTCTGGGTATTGGTCCTTTGAACGTTGTTTTAACCGTTCTGTAGCTAAATGTGTGGCGGTCTAGGAAAACCCGTCGGAAGTCGCTGAATGATCAACAAGGGCTGTCAGATTGCCTGTGCATTGATCTGCTATTGTTTACCTGTTAGGTAGTACATTTCAGCTATTGAAATGTGCGGGTTCACCAAGGCCATTAACACTTTCCTCAAAAGCGACATCCCACGGGTTTTCCTAGACCGCCTCACAAATGTAACAGTGAATTAATCAAAGTGCGTTGGTTCGACCGTACCGACGAGTTACCAACGGTATCTAGGATTTATTCATTAATATTGAACCATGGGGAAATAAATGTCCTGTCAGAAATTCTCTGTAATAAGCACTTGTACATGAGGTAAGTATATTTGTCCTGCCGTCCAGTAACTATCTTTGACCAAAATTGGATCATACGAGCTTTCACACAGTTACTGATGAGGAAATTTTCCAGCAGTGTCCCGGCGGTGTGGTCGGTCATATTTTCAGGATGACGTTGTGATTTAGGATTTTTTAATGAAAAGTCTCAATCATATCAAGACTCTGATTTCCCCGTACATGTACTTCACATGCATAGAAAACTACTGGCTTCATCATGGAATGGAACAATTGTGGTAAAACAATAGGTAAGGCTTAGTTCTCGTCCTTTTAAGGCTTCGATTACATAGAGCTGGTTAGCAAAGGGTAATCTGGTTAACAAAGGGTTCACAAAGAGTTCGCAACCGTGAAGCCATTGTTAACCATTGTAACTTTCACTTGCTTTCACACATGTCTTGTTCTTTCAAATAGTCATTTCTCTGCTGTAATTAAGCCATTTAATATCAATTACTACATGTATAAGATGATATCTTTTGGGGTTACTCGATCAATAACATGGACCTGCCCTACGGGAAGGAAGCATTTGCCAATCATGTACATTTACATGTGCACGCAGACCTGCACTGTGTGCATGCAATGGGGATCCTAGCTACGATAGAGGGCAGCACACCGAAACCAGGTCCTATATAATGGACGCCTTTTGTGTGGGAAATTGATCCGGACCGGGATGTCACTTTCATTTCAATAGTTTTAACCACTAGTGACACCTACATGTATTGAGGAAGTTGTCAAGGGTCCCCATCAGATTTTTCCGTCAGGACCGAAGCCGTAGCATTATTGGCTTTATCAATCCGGAAGAGGCCATCTCAAGCTACCCATGTTCCTCAGAGATGGGGTCATATACTTACCCTCGCAAATGCACAAGGTACAGGGCTCCACGGCTTACTGTCCCATGCGACGGACTGAAGAGCCAGGGATGATTAATCCCATATGGCTTGGGATTCGAACCCGGGACCTCTGCCGCTTGCCATGTGACGACCACTAGGCGCGGCCAAGGCTCCTGCATGCAGTTTCTCCGCTTCTTCTCAGGGATAGACTGGATTTATCCGTCATGATGCTCGATCACAACGAAGTCCCGAAGTATGTAACAATTCGGTCATACCACACACTGCAATCATTATTTCCTTCGCGTATCTAAGATATTTCTCAACGGCCAGTCTCTATGGAAACTGGCTGAGTTACATCGCAAATTACCCATTTTCCTTTCCTAGCTTATTGGTGATATCACTGCCAAGGGAATGATCGCTTATGCTACATGTACATTACACCAAAAGTGCTTCCTGAAACATGCTTAAAACCACCAGTTCCGAGTGGTATCTCAGTGGTTCAGAAGGCCGGCTGAAAACCAAGAAAGAGAGAAATGGAGAAGTGAAATAGACAAGCCTTGCGGCAAGAAGGTTCGCTGGTGTGAACCCTGGGGATTTAGGAAAAGTTGTTCCCTTTGATGTGGGTGAAATGTGGCTGGTATAGAAATGATGAACCACGTCCCATCTACATTTACGGGGGTATACTCTATGTGTCTATGGTTTGGGGTGGATTGTGAGGGCGTTGTTGATACTATTATAGGGTATTGCCTGCCATGCATTATCAAGTTATCGTCCAAAAATTTACACGATGAGCTTTGTTTAAATTGGTTGTCGTCTTCAAATTTGTCGTGCTGTCGTTGCCAACTCGGCGTTCTTAGCTCACCGGGGTGAGCTCTTACGATGGTGGAGCGTCCGTCGTCCGTCGTCGTCGTCGTCGTCCGTCGTCCGTTAGCAGGGCACGTTTCGCAACCGCTGGAGCTATTGATCTGAAACTTGGTACAAATATGCCCCTAGGTCAGATGACCCACGACACCAGGTTTCGGTCCGATTCGACTCTCAGCTTGGCCACCAGGTGGCGGAAACCAAAAACACAAGAAGTGCAATAACTCCTGAACTAATGATTAGATCATCTCCAAATTTTTATCATAGGTGTATCTAGTAAGGATAAATAACATATATAAAGGGTTTTTGATTTGACCTACTTTTCAAGGTCACAGAGGTCAAAGTTCGACAAAAGTGACGAACCTGCCCCAGTTTGTCATTATTTCACCGAGTGACTTCATATTTTGCATAAACATGCATTGGAGGGGTACCTTAAAAAATACCAAGTTTCGGCCTGATTGGACATCCAGAATGGCCGCCAGGTGGCGTAACCTGAAAATCAAGTAAGTGCTATTACTCAGGAACGGCTTGACACAGAGTGCTCAAATTTGATATTTACCTCCCTCTAGATGACCTTTACCTGCACGTCAAATTTCGGCCTGATTTGACTTCAAACAAGGCCACCAGGTGGCATAACCCCGAAATCATCAAAGTGCTGTAACTCAGGAACGACTTGACCCAAAGTGCTCCAATGTGCTATGTGGCCCCCTGCAGATGACCTTTATGTGCATGTGAAGTTCCGGCCAGATCGGACATCCAATATGGCCGCTAGGTGGCATAACCCCAAAATCATCAAAGTCCTACATGTATGCACCTGGGAATGACTTGACCGAGATTGCTCATAACTGATATGTACCTCCCTCTGTCATTAGACTATTATGTCCAACCCGGTGAGCACATGGTCCATGGACCATTTCATTTGTATCCTTGTGTCTATTTGTGTCCAGTATGGCGTTATGGATCTCACAAAATGCCATTGTCAGCTTACCAGAACAAAAAACACGAACAAACATAGTCAGATGCGGTTGCATCACAAATATCCCTTCCCCCTCGTATCCTTCTTTGATCCTCCATATCCCTCTTGGCGTTTATGGCTAGAAAATATCGTCTGCTTATTACCATGTTTCCAAGATCGATTGGAAAGCTTTGGTCTGGGAAAATTAGCCGTCACTCTATGTGACAGTGTGGATGATCGAATTCCCAGCTAGCACGGACCATGAAATGAAAGAAGCTAACTCGGAACAGAATAGAAATTCATATTAGGTATGTACGGTAAAATCACGTTTATAAGGTCATGTTGACTCAGGTGCCAAAATCAATCAGTAGGCTTTTTCATAGAAGATATTTTTCGCCTTGGCCCTGTATTTTCTGGGTAGAGGTAGAGGGGATTAGCAGGCTTGAGCCAAATAAAATAAAAGACCCTAGTGGTAAACATGAGTAATGATGGCCTACGGGTTGCCTACAGGTTAATTACGGGACCTGTCACTTGACCTCTTAAACGTGACTTTACAGTATTACTCCATCTAAACATGTGGGCGTGTTAGCTCTTCCGGGAAATGACTGAATATTCGACTTGCTATGTGTAGCAAAGGCGAGTACTCCCCGAACCAATTTCACTCATTGACGAAAATGCCAAAACTAATAACAGAAATTCCAACCCAACTAATCAATGGCCGTCGAGACCCGCTATTCACTAGGTTGCAAGATTTGATTCATCAGTTGGGCCGGATGGAACGTAGTTCGAGGCACTCGCTCCAGTGTCAAGTAATGCGTTAAAGGAGTAAGGCTAAGAATCCATTCACGCGATTTTCTTGCCGCAGACGCTCGAAAGCATTGTTTGTTTCCGCCGCGTTGGTCGTGGACAAAGGATGCGACATCGCGCGGCAAGAAAATCGCGCCGCGTGAATGGATTCTTAGCCTAAAGGCTCGTTTCCACAGACGCGTTTCACGCTGCGTGATGCGTCAAATCTTTTGTTATTTTCCGCTGCTCTGCTTCCAGACAATGGACGAAGCGTCAAAACGCTCACGCTACCGCTTCTGTGGAAACGGGCCTTAAGGCCCGAACCCACTGACGCGTTTTCACGCAGCGGAGAAACGCACCGGCAGAAAATGTTTTGTTAAAAGGCAGCGGACCGAGAATATAACAAAGAATTTGTCGCGCGGTGATGAAACCGCGGCGGGAAAACGCGACAGTGGGTTCAGGCCTTTAGTGGTTACACTTGTCCCAGCGTGACAACGCTGGCATGAATGGCGCCAAAAGTGAAAGATCGTCAATAGATGGCGCTGTTTGAGAAGGATCCAATCATGAGCCATCATCACGGGTTTAACCGACGCCGCCGTAACACACTTTCTGATTGGCTAAGATACGTGTACAAAATGTACACTCGTATATTCATACTCGATTCTCAGCGGGGATTCCCCGAATCTGACAGCTAACGCCGTCTATTAGTAATACTTTGAGGATCGCATCAGCTGAAGCAGTTTCAGAGCGCGGGTAGCGTACTGGGTAGCTGTTTGAAACTGCAGGAGGAGTTTAGAGTATGGTAGGCCAGATTAAGGGCCAATTTTTTGCCAGTTAGGTGGGATACTTTAATCGGCCAATCACAGGCGAGTTTCAACAGGTGTCATACCTTACCTTTCGGTATGATTTTGATTCTTGGTTTGGCCTCCAGAGGGCAACGGAAAAAAATGTAGGATTTCACCTGAACAAATAGCTGGCGATATGTGCAAAGTTTCAAAGCGATAGCTGAAACGATTACAAAAAGTGCCAACTTCGTAATTTGACGAACTTTGACCCCTGTGACCTTTAAAAGTAGGCCAATCTATCCATACACACAGGCTAGTGATCTTTGCATATTCTCCTATAGGTGAGCACAATGGTCCTGGCTATTTCATTCTTCATCATATCGGCCCAGTATCAATGCACAATGGAAGAAGTTATTCGATTCCTTTTAAATTCTTTCTAAATGTGACAATAAATCAAAATACTGGCATGTAAAATAAGCCGCATGCCATTTGATTAAACATACGATTGGAATGCTACAATATATCACTGAAAGACAAATGACGGAGGAAGCCAAGACTATCCAAGACATCTGCAGGATTTTTTTCAGTTGCAATCGAGCGCTTATCACAATAATAGGGATCAGATCGGGCGAATTAATCATTTTTAATGGCGTATGATACAGCGGCCATTTTTCACTGGGTAGCAAACGCTTTGGAATGGATCAATAGGCTGAAAAAGTATGGCTTTACAAGCGGGTTTTCAGCGTCTGGGCAATACTGTATGGTATCGGTCTGGGAAATGTACTTGAATCGGTTGGTTGGCCGCCTCCTTCTCTGGGCACGTTAAAGGTGCTCTAGTTCGAATTGTAAACATTACGGTGTGCCACCTATTGTCAACTTCTGGTACTAACAAATCAGATAAAATCGAATTAAATCTCGCCTTTCACAACTTTTTGTTTGTTTTTGAGCGTAAAATCATAAATATATTTCGGTTACAAGAATATTTATCAAGATAGATAAAAAAATAGATAACCTTAATGTTTTGGTGTACACGGTGCTGCCACCTGTCCGAGGAAAAGTAACTATTATAATCAACCATGTAAATAAACAAACCGTAATGTTTACAATTCGAACTAGAGCACCTTTAAGTCCGTCTGTCGTTCGTTTGAAGCTTATTTCGTGCCAATATTTTGTATTTTACCAATATACCTTTAAAATTCCATCAAGGCCGAAGCCAAAGCATTGGTCCTGGTTAAAACAGGCCTCAGTTTGGAACAGGCCTGCTGAAGCTACCCACGTTCCTCGTTTGGGTAAAAGGTGTATGTCGTCTAATCCTATGGAACAGGGTGGGTAACGCCTGGCTACAAGAGTCAGGGGTTAGGTGTTAGGATTAGGATTAGGAGTAAGCTTTAGGGGTCAGGGATAGGAGGCCAGGTATCAAGGGTTGTAGGATAGGGGCCAGGGGTTAGGATTTAGAGCCTCACTTGGATGGTGTCTTTTACTCACCCTTGGAAGGGTATAAAGTACAAGTATTAAAATATGTCACACTCCATATTTATGGTACAAAGCACGAGGCTTACTGTCCAAGGGATAGACATGAAGAGCCAGGGATCGGATTAATCCCATGTGGCCAGGCTGGATTTGAAGCTGGACCCACCGTTTGTCTAGCCACGTGATAACCACTGAGGCTGCAAGGCTCCACTATTCAGAATCCGTTTCCCTTCCTCATTTCTCCCTTGCCTTGCTTTCAAAGTGAACATGTAAGTCCATAATGCTATTACATGTACAACGATGCGTCAACACATAATTTGTACTGGCCAGCTAACATGCCGGCTTTTCTTCTCATCCTATTTGCTGCTAGGTTGAATTCCTTTGATGTTACAGTTGATGACGAAGATAATTTACTTCCTCATGATACTGTAAGTGAAAGCTGGTAACAGTACCTATATTGGCTTCTGCTTGTAGCTTGAAACGACAAAAAAGGTAGCTAACAATCAGTGTATGTATACATGTACATCAGGCACATGTATAAGTACATGTATAATCAAAATTGCATTCAGTCAACTAGCTTTTCCGAGATGCCATCACACAAAGGCACTACTATTCTTTCGCTGAGCAGCCCAAGTTGCAAATCTTTACAGTCATATCAAACCTACATTTTGTAACAACTGCCACCTCAGAGAATAGGCAAATCCTCAATCATTTTTCTGAACACGTCCTTCTCTGTTCAAATTCGTTAGTGCGTCAAGTTTTTGACCTTTTAGCTCCGATCTCAACATGGTTTTCACTAAATTCCATCTGATCTTTTAGTCACATTCTTCCTGTTATCACCATTTTTGGCGGAAGTCCGGCACAGCGAATCCCTTTCAGAATTTCAATTAGATTTCGCGACGATGTTCAGTGAAGTACAATGTACAGGATGCACTGCGCTTTTCAAAATGGCCGCCATGCGGGGCGTAAACGAACTGCGGCGTTGTGAGAGAAATACATGTAGTTCATGTCCCATTTCTTGGGAAAATGAAAGCAATGACGTTTGTTGCGCACTAGATGGCTGCTGGAACTTAAAGGAGCTCGACGTCCAAGTTGTAAACAAACTGGTTTGTTTACATACAAACAGTGGCCAGCAAACTAGTTTTATTCCTTCGTGAAGGTGGCAGCACCAGTAGCGCCCCGTGATCGTAAGACTGGTGCCCGGTCCAATGCAACTCACTCACGACATTCACGTCAGTACAAATCACCGACAATAGGTGGCAGCACCGCAGGCGTCGCGTGGATAGAGAACCAGTGAGTGAGTGTTTACAATTTGGACGTCCAGCTCCTTTAATGAAAACTGTATTGAGTTTGGTTGAGTATTATCAAAGCCAGAGGTAAGAGCAGCTGACGCACTTCGAATTGACGCAGTAATTCACCCAGAATGAGTAATTAGAGGTTACGGTAGATATCATTGACGACTTAGCATTCTAACAACGTGACAGATTAATCTTCTTCTCAGATAATCGGTAACGTTCATCCCCCACGGCTTGATAATGATTGAGAAGTGGCATAAAAGCCTAAATACGCATTCAGGTCTTGTTCGAAATATCAACATGTTTACGGTTGGTAGCAAAGCCCTGCCGTTTGTTTCTTAGACGCGACACCGGCGTCGCCATGGAAACTAAAGACGTCTGCTGCTGCAAATTAGAAATTCAAATTGTGTCTTGTCGAAAATTCCACAACACAGATTCATCTCTTTAGGACATCGTGATTGTCAATACGTCACTTTTACTCTCACATGCAGTTCGATACCATGCCAATATTTAAAGGAGTTACATGTAGACGCCGAAGTTGTAAACACTCACTCACTGGTTCTCTATCCACGGACGCCTGCGGTGCTGCCACCTATTGTCGGGGATATGTACTGACGTGAATATCGTGAGTGAGTTGCATCGGACCGGGAACCAGTCTAACGATCACGGGTGCTGCCACCTGCACGAAGGAATAAAACTAGTTTGCCGACCATATTTGTAAACAAACCAGCTTGTTTACAACTTCGGCGTCTAACTCCTTTAAGACATCATGGCTGTCAATACGTCACTTTTACACTCATGCGCAGTTTGATACCATGCCCTTATTTGTATCACTTGGACACGTGGCTGTCAAACTACATACTACTGCAGGAAACCATGGAAGATGCACAAATCAAACTTAACCTGGCACCAGAAATGATTTTCCCGGTAGAGAAACGTAGTCGTGTGTTACGGTGCAACTCTGGAATTATTGCAACTGTGGAAGTGCTGTTACAACTCTGGAATTGCAACTATGGAAGTGACTAGTTCTACAAGTCTCTAAAAGATGTCACATGTGTAGCGTCATGTCGACTCCGGAATTTACATGTACTGTACAGCTACATGTATCAAGTATTAGATATGCATGCAGACAATTAGTAAGGTTCTGCAAGCTGATGTCAACATACGTTTACGTTTCCCAACGTGTTGCAACCTGAATACACAACGATGCAGCTGACGTCTGCAGAAACCGTCGCGCGGATATCACCTGAGGAGCAAGAATTTCATACGACAACAAACTCCAGGAAAACAGGTTGCTCAAGGGAGCATTGATACTATTCACGATACATCATGTCACACTGTCGGCAAGAATGCGTCATACATTCCGTTACAGACCTACATAAACAAAACGCCTGGACAGTTGATTACCAGGGGCCGTATGCACAAAATTTCCCTTAAACTATTGTTCCAAACAAAAGATAATGGAAATTTTACACTTAAGATGTTTTGTGCATACGGCCCTTGCTGCTCATTACTGGAGTACCCTCCCCCCCCCCCCCCAAAAAAAAGAGATGGGGTGGGACAAATAGAAGAAACAAACTTGGCCATACGTTGTGTTGGACTCTTATATTATTTAAACTGCGTGCGTGTGAAAAGTTACACGTGCTGGCATGACGCTTCCAAAGGAACTGTACATGTCATGATCATCAGCGCCGCCTCGTGTTTCAATTAAGACCGACTTCCACAGTTGCAACTCCAGAGTTGCAGTCCAAAATTCAAGAGTTGCAATACTTCCAGAGATGACCCGGTACAGTCGTGTCTGTAAAACCATATACATTACCGTAGTGCTTGCACTTGTCATGCGTGTGAAAACATTCTTACTGTTGTGAAGTAATGAGTAACTTCATTTCAAAGCCAATATGCAAGTCGGCTTCCAATCTCCAGTCAAAGGCTGTCACTCAAGTTGTACCGTCATGAAAAGCCAATGAATCAGGCCAAACAAAACGTGGGCCGAGCCTCGGAATAATTCTAATCAACAGTAGTTGGTGGGGGTGGCATTAATGTTACGGCATCATGTTGCTGAAGCGACTCAATCCCTACTTGAGATACGTACAACTTTTTATCGTTACAGCATAGGTAGGCCTACCTACCTACAAGCATATTTCACTGTCTATGTTTCTCAGAAGTTGTCTGTTTTCCCCGAAGTTTCATCCCTGGACTGAATTCATCCGGACATTTTTCATGTCATTTTTAACACAATCACTACTCCGACGAATGATTCTCATCCTCCGTCGCCTTTATATTTGCAGGGATTACCAATGGATGAATCAAAGGTGGCCGACAATCGGATCTCCATTCTGGCGACCCCGAGGCACACAGTGATGCAATCAGGGTACTCAGCCCGCCTGCCTTCGGAGGGCTTGAAGGTGAACCACCTCTCACCGAACAGTCTCTCGATAAACGCAAGGGTGAATTCCCTAAAACGGAACTCACACCTCAGTTTGAACAACATTCAAAGAAATGCAGAACAGTATGTCCAGTGTAAGCCGAGTAGTTGTGCTGCCTACAGCTGTCCAAGTCCTTTGCTCAATATACCTTCCGATGACGAGGAATTTGAGCAGTTGGAACGAACTCGACTATTGCGCCGTGTCCGGCGATGCGCGGCTACCCAGATAGTCGTCGGACTGGGACTACTTATGAATGGAGTACTGAACTTTTCCGTGGAGACAACTTTACATTTTTTGTGTGCCGGGTTCTGGAGTGGACCCCTCGCGTTTATTTCAGGAATAATCGGCGCAAGGGTTTTCCGGGCCCCCAGTACGTGCAATAGACGATGGAACGCTGTATTCGCGTATTTCAACGGGACGATGATGTATTGGTCAGTATTTGGAATAGCCGCCTATGCTCTTTCACAAGACTTGGAAAATACATTATTCACGTTCATTCATCTACTTGATATGGTATTGGTATTTTGCGGCGATATTGCAGCGTTCTTTCAGACTTGCGTGACACCACCAAAGGCAAGGCATTTTTATGCACGCGTTACTGGATTACATAGAATTTAGTGAAACATTTTAGTGTTTTCTACGAGCATGCATTGAGTATGCCTGTCCAGTTACTGTAGCACACTTGGCTTTGTACTTTCACGTCATAGCAAAGGAATCACGTAGTTTTCTGTCTGTGGAGTTTTTCTTACTTTGCGATAGTGACCAACGTTCTTTATTTTCACTATTCTTTCCCTGCTTATGGAGAGTCTTTACGATAATTTTCGTATTTTCCTTTTCCTTTCTGTAAATGCACTCGAAATATCGGCCTCTAAGTCATCGAAGTTTTTTCGGTGGACCTTGGATCGGGCATCATTATGATGCTGGGAGTCATCATGTATCCGTCATGCACGATCTCCTAAGTGGAATTTGGCATTTATCGGATAGGTATGTCCAAGCATTTTATTGCATGCGTCTAGACAGTCTAGAGGCTCAGCACATATTCGTGGGGTAAAAACCAACTATATGTACATGATTTACCATAGCCTTTATAATCCACCTTCAAATGGGAAACAAAAGAGCGAATTAAGCTGCGTTTACCGCATACCCGGAATGCGGAAGCGGTCGCTATGCATTTTCGCATACAACATATATCGCTTCCGCATCCCGTATACCGCATTCCGGATGTCTGGTACGCAGCTTTATGATTCACTCGACGCGCTTGCACAATCAACAATAACGGCGCACCCATCCTTGTTCGCAGGATTACCCAGCAGGCCTACGGTCCAATTGTTGTGTTTCGGGCTTTGACAGACTTTGGCTTTCCTTTGATCTAGCTCCCCGCGCATCTTGACATTCCAAATCTGCCAATGACAAGCCCAGAAAGCAGCAATATTTTCAATATTCCATTGATGAATAACTTTTTAAAGAAAACGTTATTCTTATAATCCTTGGTTTTTTGGTTACATTTGTTTGTATCTAAACATTCGACAGGCACTAATAGTTTACTTGTATCCAGTTTAAGTGTCTCTTTCTAGACGTCGTGATAATTAAGTTGTGTGTCGTTTAATAATGGTAAAGATAGGAAAAACAATCCGCAGAGCGACGCAGCACTTGCTGGTCCGTAAACCTGGCCGCACACTGTCCATGCAGCTTATTCACCGGAGTCAGTTTCAAACGACACTGGCAAATGACTGCGCCACGGATCGCCGCTGTAACTTTTTTCAGTGTGGCCCGTGTGCCAGGGTGGTATTAGATTGACGGAATAAGGCTTGAGTTGACGATGGCCGACACACAGAGAAATACTGAATCTGTTTCCAGTGTGTTCCAAAAAAATGGGAGTTACAGTCCACAGAAAAATGGCCACGCTGAAAAACGTCACACCTCCCTGCGGCGTGACTACGGCGTTCTCCGCACACCAACGCTTGCAGCTCTGAGATTCGTGACACCAGTCACAAAACCGTAGCCCGCAAGGGCAGTATGCGGCCATCTGACTGGTTAAGGAACCAGTCAACCTGCGGATCTGCACGTTCTTGGGAGGCTTTGCATGTAAAAAAACCCACGGCACACGCTGCGTCAAGTGGATACTTCTTCGTCGGGGACGAAATCTCCACTCACCGCAGCGCTGCGTGTGCTAAAGGCTAGAAACAGGAATCTCCATAAAAGGTCTTTTTCCATGAGATACATGTATGCTGCAGGACAATGGTCGACGTCAGTCACAACAATAGTCTTTTCAACAGTACTTCGCAGCAACACTTGTCAAGAGGATATTTTTCTGAAATTTCTTTTAAAACACACTTCGATAGCTACATGTAGCTAGTAGCCTACATGTAACATAAGCACTGTAAAAACCATTTTGTCCACTACCTGGACACGTGGGTTTGAGATGAGAATGGGTCCATGGTACCCAGAATATTTGTTCTTCGAGCTGAAACGAGGAGGTCCTTAGGTTCCAGTAACCCATAATGACCAGTTTCACAGGTCACTTTGGCCCATCTACTATTGCTGCTCATGGGTGCCAACACCCCACGGTAGCATTCGTAGATGGGCCAAAGTGACCTATGAAACTCTCATTATGGGTTACTGGAACCTATAGACATGTCCGTTTCAGGCTCGAAGAACAAATATTCTGGGCACCATGACCCATTCTCCATTGAACACGTTTCAAAACCCATGTGTCCAGGTAGTGGACAAAATCATGGGTCTCTCGAGCCCATTCGTTTTTACAGCGAGGGTATTGTCGAGTCGACTATTGTAGTGAATGCTTCCGGCTTTCGTCCATCAGAGGTAGGTAGCCTCCCCCTGCGGCGACAAGTGGAAAGAGCTGCCGTAAACTATTTCCCAAAATGTTTTAAACACTAATGACCAATCAGCGCTGTCTGTCGTGGCTATGGCAGCCTCCATTCTGCCGAGTTGCGGTTCCGGCGCCGGCGTACATGTAAAATCACGGACCTATACAGGTCCGTGGTACAATGTAGTAGGAAAATATTGGCGAATAAGCCTGACTTCTGTCGTTGGTTGGTCGCCGCCGCCATTTCGTTAGCTGTTCAGTTGCATCAGGAAAGATGACAGCGCCATCAGTCGTCAAACAACTGCCTTGGTGCGCTTAAAGGGCCTCTAGAGGCAGCTTGCTATTGGGCTACTAACAGTACTGTGACCATACAACAGGTGGCGCTAGTAACCATGAACTCATGAATTGTGGATAAAATTTTGACATTGATGAAGTTTTACTTCAAAAATGATGCCCAAGTTGGACCCTCATGCCATCAATTCTCTGCTAGTAATCATATCAATATGTACTAAAAAGCTGCCTCTAGAGGCCCTTTAAAACGAGTAGCACTAGTTTCTTCTTTCATTATAAACCTTTGCAACCCAAGCAGCTGTAATAAAACTGGTATCATGTTCAAAAGATAGGCTGGTCGTTGGTATCTTCGTAAGGACTCATTAAGTGTCTGTATTATTAATCATCGTATCTATTCATTCCTTTGCAGCCACTGACAGACTCTCCTGTTGAAAGTCCAATGTCGGAGCAGAACCAATGATGATGGACTCTACTCCATTGGACTGATGTGCTCAACTGCGACTGCTGAAGACAACACGATCTCCTATAAAATATGCGGATGTCTCCTTCTCCCAAGAGTCCTTGCTAACTGGAACCTCACCCCGTGTAGTTAAAGATGATGGATGGCTATGGATCAAGCAGGCCCCCAGTGTAATCCAA
The DNA here is from genome assembly GCA_002633025.1 of Notospermus geniculatus. Classification (NCBI taxonomy): domain Eukaryota; kingdom Metazoa; phylum Nemertea; class Pilidiophora; order Heteronemertea; family Lineidae; genus Notospermus; species Notospermus geniculatus. The sequence continues at coordinate 19,575 of NMRB01002032.1, read as the reverse complement.
TGCCTGGGGTGCATTGCGGTTGTTACCATTGAACTCACCGCTAAACAGCCACTGTAATCACCAACATTGACTGCACAGTGTGTCCCACAAGGAACTGAGAATTGGAATGGAATAAAATTACACAAGGGCCGTTTAGACGACAGGCAAAAATCCACATGCGATCCGAGCGAATCCGAAGGCCAACTACTGACCGTTTTATTCCATTTTAATGCTCACAGTTCTTTCTAGGACACACTATTTCTGCAGCCTTCCTGATTGGTGCGTTGCTTAAGGTGAGAGGCTGAAACCTATCAGGAACTTGCTGCAGCAGTGGAGATCACCGTGCCGTCATTTTGTATTTCTGACGAATGACATCATTGCAAACCAAAGATACACGTCTCTAATAAATTTACCATTGTTTTCTCCTTAGACTACGGTCTGCGATTGCCGATCAAACGCCAACAAAGTGGTCACAATTCAGAAAAAATGCATCAGAACAAAAATAAAGCGCCGTCCCAATTACCTAACTCACCTAAAGAACTGTGGTTGGCAATCCTAAATTTCCTAGATAACCTCAGGCGCTTTTACCATCACGTAACACGTCCGTAGGTTGTCGTCGTCGTCTGTTATTCGTTGTCTGTGCCTGGCACATTTTGTAACTGCTGAACGGTGACTGATTGACCTAAACCTAAGTGCATGCCTACCCCTTTGTCAAATGATCTACTGAACTAAATATCAGCCCAGTCTAATTCTTCGATTGGCCAGCAGGCGGCTTCGGAATGCTCCCCGGTTTAGGAGGACAACAAGTATGGTTGTCATGGCGGCCATATTGAATATCGAGTCGCACCGATCATCAACCTCGTCCCCAGGGATTTTGTTCGCTCAGACAACCTCGGACCACTCGCAAGCGTCAACCCAGAGCCCAGGAGCGCACCAAGCCCTGGGTACGAGGTTGACCGATCATAGGAACCATGGTCTCACTATACACTAGGCTTGAAGCTCGGGCGAATAAGTCTTCATGATTGACATTCTGGCCGCAAGATAAACTACACACATCAAAATGTAAACATTGTTTTCCGAATCACTGACTGGTCGTCTAATGAATGCCAATACATCTTCGCTCCTCGTCCCAAAATCGTTACATCTGCCATTCATTGATTGCAGAAAAATCTGATGTAGAAAAAAATCCACAAATATCTTGTCTGCCAATAATTAATACGGACAGGCTGAGAGAGCAGAGGCAAGTCAAAGAAATCGATCATAGTAATCACTTACTTAATTACAATGTACATGTACATGTAGGCGACGTACAATGTACTGCTCTCAGGGTGGGCACTTGTACAATTCCACAATGGGATTCTTTTCACACCCACCCAAATGCACCCACCAAAACATACCAAAATCGCTGCTATTTTAGGTCAGAGAAGTCTGGCATTGTCGGGGTCCAGCTTCTTCTCATGGTAATGGTCGGCATTGCTGACCACAAGGCATGGCTGTTGATATACACGTATGTATCTTCGAATCGAAGTCCTGGCACTGACGATATAACAATGTTGGACAACCTAGATCCCAGGGGCTAATCCAGGTCTCTGTGACCTTGCAACTCCTATTTTGGTGTAGAACCGTATCATTTTCCGATCTTTATTGAAGTTGAATATAAAATATCTGCCTTTTACATATCTATAGCCCGGCAGCTGGGTTTCTGGGAATTTGGAATTGGACTTCGTGATTTATGATAGAGAAAGATGAAATCAATTGATGAAAGAATTAATGAGCGGAAATCAAAATCAATATGGTGGTCATGACGACCGTACCGATCATCGAAAAGATCCTTGCCCTACCCGACCCCACTACACCATCAAACGGTGAGATCAATGATAAATGGTGAAAGCATTTTTTTATTGTAGCCTGGATCAGAAACATAATCAAGATGATAATCGTGGAGGCCATATTGTATGGGGAGCCGTAAGGAACCTTGCCCTACCCAGTATCAATAGTCACCAGGACATAAGATCAATCAGTGCAGTCGTTCTTCAGTTACATGTATCTAATTAAATGAGGTACAGCGGAAGTTAAACCAAGGTTTTTAACTTTACGGCATGGTGTAACATTTTTTAGTGTTGCCCATATCTCAGTGTTTCCATGAAATAGACAGCTATAAAGAGAGCATGACTTTTCAATAGAGGAAAACAGCTCAATAGAGGAAAATAGCCGAATCTGTCACTCTTGTTTGGCAGTGTACATGTTTGTCGCATTTCAGAAGCATTCATTTGAGTGGGAGAAATTTAACATGGCCTGCTGATAATAGTATAGAGAAGTTTTGCACCAGAAGAAACAACGGAACTCCGCGGACGAGTACGAATTGCCTTTGACTTGAATTTTTTGAAGGTTTGTAGCGTCTGCAGCTTGTTTAAACTCCTTCCGCAGTTTCGAACCGCTACCCACTACGTTACCCGCGCTCCTAGGTGGCGTGGAACTAAACGCTGGGGCCGAGCGTACAGCTTGTTATGCATCTGCCGAACAAATTAGTGGACGTCAAACTTAATTTGTCACTCTCATCGATAAAAGTTAATGACGTCATCAACAAATGTTGATGAAGTCATTCACAAATGTTGATGACGTCATCAATAAATGTTGATTCGTACTTCCGCCTTCGTTCTGGTGTGAATCCTCTCTGATCAACGTAATTCAGAAAACGATGCTGCTGAATTTGTAGTCGAATAAGTGCGCAGGAGGTTACTTTGCAGCCAAATCATAAATATATTTATGGTTAAACATATATCTTAAATTCTTGATATGATTATATGCTTATTCACAACAAAAATTAGAAGAACTCAAGAGACAAATAATTTAGCGTCTGAAAGCATTGAACTGTTTTGGGGCGAGCGAAATTTTAGATCAGGAAAAAGTAACGGCAAACTTATGTTGCAGTGTCAAATAACTACACGTAACAATGTGAGGTGCCGCTGTCAACGTATATGAACAAGTAAACCAGACCGGACAACAATTCAGACTCTAAGAGAACGCACTGGACTCGCGCTTTCAAACCAACAGGCCAGCAATTACATGTACAGATGTATTTAAATTCATGGAAAGCTTGTACATTTAGATCACATTCAGTTAATTATCGGCTACCTCCATCTCTGAGAATTTCCCCGAACAACCTCAGCTTTTAGTCAAATCTAAGCAGTTTATAACGAATTCTGCAATAGTGCAATTTGTTATAGCTTTTCCGTACTTTTACTGGACTATTTGAATGTATCAAATGAACTTTGTTCAATGAATTTCGGGCTTTAACGAAATAAAAAGCTCTTGCCCGTTGTGTAGAATAGAACTCAAGAAAAAGATCCAAGCAAGTGTTATATCTGCCAGTGTTTCTGTGAGTGTCTCCCCCCTATTGTTTGCGAAACGCTGGCAGATAGATCGACATGTTTCTCTGTGTGTCCCCATATTGTCAAATCGCCGCTTATTCCGTCAGAAAATAGGAGAGAAACACACAGATGGGGAACACTGGCAGATATTACACCGGGACCGACAAAGACGGTGAACCTTCCAAAGTTCATTAAGCCCGTGTCACACTGTCCCGAAATTAGACACCCGATGGCCACACGAATATTGAATTTTGAATTTCACGTGAAGATGGCCCCGAAGTCAACTTTCAGAATCTTGCAAATTTTCGATCCCAACCGGGGTCTTCTTCAGGCTGGCACGTATCAGTAAGATTTCCAAAAGTTTCCATAATTCGTATGGCCATCGGGTGTCAACTTCGGGACAATGTGACACGGGCTTTACTAAAGTGCATTATACAGCATGATATTCATCGGAGGTTATGGATGTGATAACTTTTTTATACCTTCTACATTTTAATCTCTTTGGCGTCAAATTTCTTTATGTACAGGATTTCATACGTGTACAGTGTAAATTTTTCACAGGACGGTTTCTTACCGCTGAATCTGTACTTCAAACGACGTTTGATTAAAGGGAGAAATCCGAAACATATTGCCCGGCGGGCACTAGTTGTTTTTGTTTTGATTAGCGCACAGCGCCGTCTGTTAATCAACGGTGACACTACGCTATGGCACAGGCCCCTGGAGAGCTATCAGTGAGTTTAGAACACGTACCTAACCAAACGTATCTAAAAAACACAACACGTATCTAAAAACACACCCCGAGCTCACGAATTCGTGAGCTCGGGGTGTGTTTTTTACAAACTAGTGTTTTTTGGTTAGATACGTGTTCTAAACTCACTGATAGCTCTCCAGGGGCCTGTGCCATAGCGTAGTGTCACCGCTGATTAACAGACGGCGCTGTGCGCTAATCAAAACAATAACAACTAGTGCCCGCCGGGCAATATCTTTCGGATGTCTCCCTTTAAAAAAGTTATTTTTGCTCGCTTCTGCTCCGTTTCCAGCCACAATTTCATCGCATTTTTTTATGTGGTGAAGGGAAACTCGATACCACAGAGAGTCCTCGCCAATACCGTCGTTAGCGCTGTATTTTTGAGGTCTGTTGGGATAACTTGTATTGCGTGTATGATTGGCTATAGTATGTCATGTGGTTAGTATTGAATTATTTCTATTGTTTGGGTAGGCAAATTGTGAATGTCTTTCGGGCCCGGCGGACGTTTGTCATCAGCCCATTCAGCAGGCTAGAGGCGTGCGGAAACGATGCTACATGTACGAAATCGATTTTGATGTCAATGAATGTAACTCGTTACGCTGGGAGGGGTGGTGGACAATACTCTGCACCTGGGTGTACCCCATTCCACCGTAACCTTGCAGGGCGATTCGTTAGATTGTACAGCCAGCATAGGAAGATCGTATTGGCGCGGACTCCCAGGAAATCTACGTATAGGCGACACTTATTTTATTTCTTGTTTTACGGATCCGCCGCACTTTTTTTTCCGATTTTGGAAAATAAAAATAATTGAAAAAATGGCATTATTTTTTTGCCGCCGCCCAAAAACTGATTATCCGATCAATAAAAATAAAAATAATGGGAAAAAACCCTTTATTTTTCTACCGCCGACATGCTGGACGAACCTTGCCTGACGAAAATAAATCACAGCGGTTGCAACAATCATTCTCGTTCCCATTCATTGAGTGAATTTTATTATATTTTTGTACATTTTTATTTTTTTCATAGCCGCCTGTTACATGCTTTGACAAATATAATAAAAATAATCAAATGATTACAATTATTTTTATATTTATTTTCCACCCTCCTGTCAAGGTTTCCGCGAAAACCAAATGGAGAAGTTATTTTTATTTTTATTTTCCTCCCTCCTCTCAGGGGTTTCCAGGGGAAAAAATCCGTAAAACAACAAATAAAATAATTGTGGCCTTAGGTTTGCAACACGAACTCCGTACATTTTCTCCGTGATTCACGAGCCGATGTACTTAATTTATTTTGATGACAATTTTACAACATAACATTTGTTATTGATATCAGTATGTAGCTATGGAAATAGTTTCACTGTAAAATAAGCACTTCAGCAATACTATATAGGCTAGTTGAGGAATCGGACGCTAGTTAAAGTAGGTAGAAAAATACGCTCTGGCTGGAAAAAGGATTCACTTCATTGCAGAAATCTTAATTATCTCGACGAGCGCTCGACTTAAAAAATCAAGGCTGCCTAACTTCTCCACGTCATTTGAAATCAAAGCTGTGTTTGTGTGTTTGTAATGTCCTTAGGGAGCGCGAGAACAGTCGCATAAAGGTCGGTCGACACGCACACAGACCAGGCCCGATCGCACGGAAAGTCCGATAGTGCTCTCGGTGCCTATCGGCGGTTTCGTTAATGGGAAAATGTGCGTTATAACTAACTGCCGATAGCACTATCGGACTTTCTGTGCGGTCGGCCCAGAGGATGCATTCCAGGTCATATAGGCCCCGACACACGGCATGCATGCTGAGTCTGCGCGTAGTAATACACAGCAGCAGCACGGTTGCATTCTATATTATGAATTCATTTTTTTCGTACATGGAAAAAATTGAACAGTCAGAATAGTAGTGGCAGTGGCATCCAATTCGTAGGTCGAGCGCTCAGCCAGTTCTTAAAGAGAGACATTCGAAAGATATTGCCCGATGGGCACTATAGTAGTTTGTTTTGATTAGCGCACAGCGCCGTCTGTTAATCAACGATGACACTACGCTGTGGCACAGGCCCCTGGAGAGCTATCAGTGATTTTAAAACACGTATACCTAACCAAACGTATCTAAAAAAACACAACACGTATCTAAAAGCACACCCCGAGCTCACGAATTCGTGAGCTTGGGGTGTGTTTTTAGCTCACCCGTGAGCTCTTACAATGGTGCAGCGTCCGTCGTCCGTCGTCGTCCGTCGTCGTCGTCGTCGTCGTCCGTCGTCCGTTAGCAGGGCACGTTTTGTAACCGCTGGGGCTATTGATCTGAAACTTGGTATAGAAAAGTCCTCACGGGATGGAAAAAACACGAGCTAGGTTGAAACACGAGCGCCATCTGAGAGCCATTGATAAAATGAGTCGATTCCATCGAAGGAATTCTCACGAGGGAATATTGGTTCTGTCGAGGGAGCAATTCCAGTGAGGGAGCGCGACAGTGAGCACATGGTCCATGGACCATTTCATTTGGTTAGATACGTGTTCTAAACTCACTGATGGCCCTCCAGGGGCCTGTGCCATAGTGTAGTGTCATCGTTGATTAACAGACGGCGCTGTGCTAATCAAAACAAAAACAACTAGTGCCCGCCGGGGAATATCTTTCGGATGTCTCCCTTCAAGAAACAAGATTTACGTGATATCCTTTCTCAGCCAACGTATAAGAGATCGTTCTACTTCCAGAAATGTAAATACATGTAGATCACACGCTAGCATTAATTTTATACCGACGAGAAAATATAGCTGTTCAAAAACATTAGTTGTGGTTACACTACATAACTCCCCGTGCTTACCCCGGGGGATTTTGCGGTTACACCTATAAATCGCCGAGTCTAAATAGACCCGTGTCTGAAACCCCCGGGCTTATTAGCCCCCGCGAGCTCGAAGGGGCGACGCCGGGGCTGTTTTAGACGCGGGTATTTTATGTAGTGTAACCGCGAAATCCCCGTGTCTATACCTGTAGTTCCAAGCACCCCGACAGACGGCGATGCAAATCGGTGAGACATGCGCATGCGTATACATGTAGGCTATTTCACGCCTCCAGTGCACTTGATTACGGAGAGTTACCTACATGCAGTGCCCCTATCGCCGGGTTACGGAACTTATTACCAATCGCATTTTAAGAAGTGTCACCGCTCGCCGTGTCAACGCCGTGTTTTTTCTGATTCGGAAAAAACCGTGTCTCAAAAAGCACCGGGATTTTAGATAGGTGTAACCAGGGCTATTGTCGTCTGCAATCGCAAGTTGATGATGGAGATGGAGTTCCCAAGGTTTTTCATTCGCCAGCGGTGTTGGATTCAGAAACTCTGCGGAAGCAGCGGCGGTTCACGAACTGAAAGCTGAATGTGTGGGGTACGTCATCTTTTAAGAAAATTTCACATTCTCAAACATTGTTGAAGCATAGATCAACTTCATATTGCTGTACTTATATTCAAGAAAACGATTCTATGAATTCGATTACAGATGAATGTTAATAAATGGGCTTTAGACGTAGAAACTTTCGTTTTTTCACTTCTTTCGTCTCTTTTGAATATGAGATGAAATCTCCTTTCCGATCAAATCTTCCCTTCCTTTCCAAGAGGTCACTGATTAATAATATCCAGGGGCCGTCCCTCAAGCCAGAATATTCCTGTTGCAATGGGTCCAACTTAAAGGGAGACATGCGAAAAATATTGCCCGGCGGGCACAAGTTGTCGAGTTGTAGCGCCGTCTGTTAATACACGGTGACACTACGCTATATCACAGGCCCCTGTAGAGCTATTAGTGAGCTAAGAACATGTATCTAACCAAAAAACACTAGTTTGTAAAAAAACACACCCCGAGCTCACGAATTTATGAGCTCGTGGTGTGTTTTTAGATACGTGTTGTGTTTTTAGATACGTTGGTTAGAAAAGTGTTCAAAACTCACTGATAGCTCTACAGGCGCCTGTGATATAGCGTAGTGTCACCGTGTATTAACAGACGGCGCTACAACTCAGACAACTTGTGCCCGCCGGGCAATATTTTTCGCATGTCTCCCTTTAATGGTTTGAAAATTGCCATCGTATTCAGTTCTAATTATATTTTTTGAAGGAGCACACTAAGTTGATAAGCAGAATTGCTTTTTTTGCTCCTTGTTTGTGTATTTTTCTGTATTTTCTGTCTTGTTTTAGAAATAAATTTATCAACACGTTAAAAAAGGGTCCAAAGCCTGTCATCGAAGATGTATATGTATAACCTTCATAAAGTCAATGTGGGCTGAAGCTCTGAAAAGGCCTACTTCAATCAATAGGCCTACAAGCGGGCATCCTGGTCGATCACAAAACGGGCCTGAGACCTCTCAGGAAGTTCAAATATATCATCCATGATCATCGGTGACCTTGGTTGGATTACCGGGGTAGTATTAAATGGACACTTGATCCATCCTTTGAAGAAATATCCTGAAAGAAATCTGAACGCAACATTGATCGGTTTTCCTTCTGTATATCGTATGTCATAGGCTATACACGTAATGGGTGTCAGTGGTAAGGTCACTCAACTCTTGCTGCTGCACTTACAGAGTCAACCATTCAGTATCGTGAACTACATATAGCCTACGCAGTCACAGACAGAAACGTCGGCAAGAAAATCCAACACGGGATTTTGGAACGTAGAACGTAAGGAACCAGATTTAGTAACTCACCGAAATTCATCGATATTATTGAAGCACATTCACAGAAAGTTGGGAGCCGTCGAAAACTCCAGGGAAGTGTATTTTCAAAAGCACAACCAAAGCATGGAACTCTCTACAAATGAGACTCTGTTCGCTACCATCGTGATCCCATCTTTCCCTGCTATGGAGCTAGCCATAACAGTCTTCAGAAGTTGGGTACACGGTACCGTCATTGTCATGGGGTTAGTGGGAAATACAATGTCCCTGCTCGTCACGACAAGACCGGACAACCGCCGTATCAGCACCTGTGTCTACATGGCTGGCTTGGCGATCGTCGACAGTGTTGTTTTACTTAACTCAATAGCTAACTTAACCTATAATATTTTCAAAGAACACGTTGACGTCTTAAATTATCTGAGGTAGGTGTTCAGTTCTAAAGAAGCAATGAAAAAGATACATGTATACTGTAGAACCGGAGTTAAGACATCACTTCTGCAGGTCTGAGCTCACTTCATACTATGACAGTCACATGGTTGCATATTGGTAACCTGTAGTACAAGCTGCTTTCTGATTGGTTCACCAACACAAATAGGCCCAGTGGTCATTCACTATGAACCCCATTAAAACTGACACATGAAATGTGACATTTTCAGTAGACCAATTCCGAAATGCTGTAAAGACGTTACGACCTGCGATCATTTTCTGAATAAAGCATCTATTCTGTTACACGCTTTAAAGAACATGGTCAATGCTGGTATGAAGTCCCTTTAACATTTAATGAAAAGTGATAACGATTAGGCCTACAACATCATCCCGTCGACCCCGCAATGACCAGTGAACTAAAGCTCAGGGCTGGGTTGCACAAAACTCATGTTAGCGCTATCGTGAGTTTTGTGCAACCGGCCCCAGGTCTAATCAGTTTATGCAATGGTAGGAAAAGCGACACATATTCAAAATGGGCCGTATGCACCAACGATTATCTTTATCTTTACGATTATCTTTAACTCAGGTTGAGCCACAACTTTTCCATTGTCACATCATGCGCTGGCAAACCTGAACAATTGAAAAGCTGTGGCTCAACCTGAGTTCAAGATAATCTTCGTTGGTGCATATGGCCCAATGAGTTAGAATGCGCACATAAGAAGACCCAAGGTGACACCACCGGTTTGTTGATTTCAGGATTGTCCGTTTCTGTAGTTGTTCTCTGGTGTCATCTTGGGTTTTCTTTCCGGCGTATTACGACTTACACGTTTCTTTTTAGATCGTGTTGGTATATAGCAAATACTTTTGCAATCACGTCTGGAATGACACTTGCCCACATGAGCATCGACAGAGCAATTGCTGTTACATTTCCGATGAAGGCAGCAACGATCTGTACCACTTCACGGGCCGTCAAGACCGTACTCGCAACCTGCATCTTCGAGATGGTCTTTCATACGCAGATCTTTGTCACGTATCAGGTTGCGGATAAAGAATCCGCCGTACTTCTTGCTGATTATCCCAAGGCGAGGTGGGTTGAGACACTTTACCATATCTACCTCTTGGTCATGGGGTGTATCGCTCCGTTCTGTATCATCATTGTCAGCAACTCTGTCATAATATACAGCATCAGGAAAGCGTCAAAGGAAAGAAAACAACTTGAGTCGTCGGGTAAGAAAAAGGCAAAGGAACCGAATTTAACAAAAATGCTTTTGATGACGTCATCCATGTATATATTATGTTCGGGTCCCAAACGAATCCATGAATCCGTTGCTATTTATGATTTGTCAGAACCTTATTGGGCGGCACGTCACTCGCTAGAATTCTGGGTCTTTAATGAACTATGGCAATTCAACTTTGCCGTTAATTTTTTCATATATTTTCTTGGGGGGCGGGAGGAAGTTTCGGCGTGATGTGAAGCAGGTGTTATGTTTTAGAAATACCAAGTAAGAGCAAGATACCTTCTATGGTGCTTGACGGCCGGCTGTGATGTAGGCCTACATGTACACCTGTTAAAGGAGCTCGACGTCCAAGTTGTAAACACTGACTCACTGGTTCTCTATCCACGCGACGACTGCGGTGCTGCCACCTATTGTCGGTGATATGTACTGACGTGAATATCGTGAGTGAGTTGCATTGGACCGGGCACCAGTCTAACGATCACTGGTGCTGCCACCTTCACGAAGGAATAAAACAAGTTTGCTGGCCACTGTTTGTAAACAAACCAGTTTGTTTACAACTTGGACGTCCAGCTCCTTTAATATACATGGATTTCAGCTGGGGGCAGAGGCTAATTTTCGCGTCTTTCACGTCTCGCGAGATTTCTTTTTTTAACAACTCTCCAAAAATGTTTAGTGTCCTTTCTAGAGCTGTATTAAATTTCATAAAAATTGTTGATTTCCGTCGAGTGGATTTCACGGGGCGATTCGACCCCAAATGTACACGAGATGTACAGGCAGTGTATTAGGCCTACTGTACTCAGCCCCCATGAAGTTGGTAAAAAGACTGTAAAAAGTTGCCACTACGTGCACTCCGTTCGCACACAGTTTGAGGCCGTTCGCCAACATTTTCTAGAACGTATACTGAGAACTACACTAAATAACAGAAGATTTTACAGAAAATCTGTGCAGCAGAGTCCCCAGGACGGATCTGTAAAATTACAGACTTGATCTGTAAAAGTACAGACTTAAATAAATGTCAACAGAGACTTGACTGGAGGCTGACCAAATAATATTTTCATACTGCTCTCAGAAGGCATCATAATGGGATGTCCAATGGAGTCCAACCAATACAGCAAAACATGAATCATACCATTAAAAAATATGTAAATTTACAGAAAGTGCTGGGGACTCTGCTGCAGGCAATTTCTGTAAAATTACTGCAAAATTACTACTGTAAAATTAATAATTTCTAACAGTGTAGTTTGTTGTGATGGGGACATTAGAAGGAAGTTGCAATCATTCATTGATCATCGGTGACCGTGGTGAATTAGTAGACCTTCGTGAACATTTGATCAGTCCTTTGAAATCAGTAACAAGGAAAGAGAACGAAATCTGAACGCACCATTGATCGGTTTTCCTTCTGCATATCGTATCTCGTAGGATATAATGGGTTCCATTGGCATGTTCACTCAACTCTTGCTGCTACACTTACAGAGTCAGCCATTATTCAGAATCGTGAACTACGTTTAGCCTACGCTGTCAGTGTGCTTGCATCATAGGCCAACGTTAGCGCTAGGCGTGGAACGATAGTTGTGGTTAAACACAGACAGAAACGTCGGCAAGAAAAACCAACTGGGGATGTTGGAATGTAGAACGTAAGGAACCAGATCTAGTAACTCCCCGAAATTCATCGATATTATTGAAGCACATTCATAGAAAGTTTGGAACCGTCGAAAACTCCAGTGAAGTGTATTTTCAAAAGCGCAACCAAAGCATGGGACTCTCTACAAATGAGACTCTGTTCGCTACCATCGTGATCCCATCTTTCCCTGCTATGGAGCTAGCCATAACAGTCTTCAGAAGTTGGGTACACGGTACCGTCATTATCATGGGGGTAGTAGGAAATACGATGTCCCTGCTCGTCACGACAAGGCCGGACAACCGCCGTATCAGCACCTGTGTCTACATGGCTGGCTTGGCGATCGTCGACAGTGCAGTCTTACTTAGCACGATAGGTAACTTAACCTATAATGCTTTAAAAGGACACGTTGACATCTTAAATTATCTGAGGTAACTGTTCAGAGCAATGAAAAAGATATACTTATTCCGTCTTAAAAGATACGGAGGCACACAAAGATGATGCTGGGCCTCTCTGTGTTCCGTATTGTTCTGATGCCGCAGCAACATACATGTAACTTTGTAGTCTGCGTCTGCATACTAGCTGTAGGCCTATAGTAGCTTTTTGCTACATGTAAATATTTCTTTTCGTCCAAGCGGTTTCGATATTTGGCAGAGTCAGGTGATGGCTGTACATCTAGGCTATCTACGCCTCACACCTTCGGGTCACTCCCTCCTGCCCGTAGCGCAGTCTTTCGATCCGCCATTCCCATCGTTTCTTCAGATCACGTGACTTCACAATGGCAGCTCCCATGATGTTGATTGTTGCCGCCATTTTCAATGAAGATGTTGTCTGCCAGTTGCAGCAATATCTTCATGCCCAAGTTATTTGTGACCGTGATAGCAAAATGAGTCAGAATGCGCACATAAGAAGACCCAAGGTGACACCAACGGTTTGTTGATTTCAGGATTGTCCGTTTCTGTAGTTGTTCTTTGGTGTCATTTTGGGTCTTCTTTCCGGCGTATTACGACTCATTTTGCTGTCACGGTGTGACAGGAATCAGCGGCCTAGGAATGCAGATCCGTCAAACAATAGCCCGCTATTGTAAGGTTATATTGGAATGGTCATGGTCTCTCTAGCCATCTAATCCCTCGCTAAACAATAAGACCGGACTTTGATTCCAGGAGGACTTGGGTTCCTTTCACAACAGGTCACACATTTCTTTTCAGATCGTGTTATTACATAGCAAATGCTTTTGCAGTTACGTCAGGAATGACACTTGCCCACATGAGCATCGACAGAGCAATTGCTGTTACATTTCCGATGAAGGCAGCAACGATCTGTACCACTTCACGGGCCGTCAAGACCGTACTCGCAACCTGCATCTTCGAGGTCGTCTTTCATACGCAGATCTTTGTCACGTATCAGGTTGCGGATGAAGAATCCGCCGTACTTCTTGCTGATTATCCCAAGGCGAGGTGGGTTGAGACACTCTACCACATCTACCTCTTGGCCATGGGGTCTATCGCTCCCTTCTGCATAATCATTGTCAGCAATTCTGTCATAATATACAGCATCAGGAAAGCGTCAAAGGAAAGAAAAGAACTAGAGTCGTCGGGTAAGAAAAAAGCAAAGGAACCGAATTTAACAAAAATGCTTTTGATGACGTCATCCACGTATATATTATGTTCGAGTCCCAAACGTATCCATGAATCCGTTGCTATTTATGATTTGTCAGAACCTTATTGGGCGACACGTCACTCGCTAGAATTCTGGGTCTTTAATGAAGTATGGCTATTCAACTTTGCCGTTAATTTTTACATATATTTTCTTGGGGGCGGGAGGAAGTTCCGGCGTGACGTGAAGCAGGTGTTATGTTTTAAAAATAGAAAGTAACAGTGAGACATATTCTATGGTGCTCGACGGCCAGCTGTGATATAGGCCGACACCTGTTAAAATACATGTACATGTACATGTAGCCTACACTACATGTATTACATGTATGTATCCTACCACGTAAGTCATTTATGAGAGTGGAAAAGGCCATGTGGAAGTGAAAGCGAGACTGGATGCGCATGGCATGGCACATCTGGTGGGCCAGATTTTTGGCTCACTAAGTGACCCTTATTTTCGTGTCAGATTTTTCGTTTGCGTGCGATTGTGGAGTCATGTGTTGTCCAATGTTATTGATCGTGGTATATATATACGGTGAATTGTATGTAGTTTTGTCTGAGGTCAACGAATCTGTTACATTTCCGATGAAGGCAGCAACGATCTGTACCACTTCACGGGCCGTCAAGACCGTACTCGCAACCTGCATCTTCGAGATGATCTTTCATACGCAGATCTTTGTCACTTATCAGGTGGCGGATGAAGAATCCGCCGTACTTCTTGCTGATTATCCCAAGGCGAGGTGGGTTGAGACACTCTACCACATCTACCTCTTGGTCATGGGGTCTATCGCTCCGTTCTGCATAATCATTGTCAGCAATTCTGTCATAATATACAGCATCAGAAAAGCGTCAAAGGAAAGAAAAGAACTAGAGTCGTCGGGTAAGAAAAAGGCAAAGGAACCGAATTTAACAAAAATGCTTTTGATGACGTCATCCACGTATATATTATGTTCGAGTCCGAAACGAATCCATGAATCCGTTGCTATGTATGATTTGTCAGAACCTTATTGGGCGACACGTCACTCGCTAGAATTCTGGGTCTTTAATGAAGTATGGCTATTCAACTTTGCCGTTAATTTTTACATATATTTTCTTGGGGGCGGGAGGAAGTTCCGGTTGCTACATGTAAATATTTCTTTTCGTCCAAGCGGTTTCGATATTTGGCAGAGTCAGGTGATGGCTGTACATCTAGGCTATCTACGCCTCACAGCTTCGGGTCACTCCCTCCTGCCCGTAGCGCAGTCTTTCGATCCGCCATTCCCATCGTTTCTTCAGATCACGTGACTTCACAATGGCAGCTCCCATGATGTTGATTATTGCCGCCATTTTCAATGAAGATGTTGTCTGCCAGTTATAGCAATATCTTCATGCCCAAGTTATTTGTGACCGTGGTAGCAAAATGAGTCAGAATGCGCACATAAGAAGACCCAAGGTGACACCACCGGTTTGTTGATTTCAGGATTGTCCGTTTTTGTAGTTGTTCTTTGGTGTCATCTTGGGTCTTCTTTCCGGCGTATTACGACTCATTTTGCAGTCACGGTGTGACAGGAATCAGCGGCCTAGGAATGCAGATCCGTCTAACAATAGCCCGCTATTGTAAGGTTATATTGGAATGGTCATGGTCTCTCTAGCCATATATTCTAATCCCTCGCTAAACAATAAGACCGGTGTAACGTCGATCAGTGTTCCCCGTATTTCTGTGTTTTTCTTATTGTTTCCCTCCTGACGGATTAAGCGGCAACTAACCCAACAATAACCATTCTAGGCCGCATCTATTGTTGGGGAACACTGAGCTGCAGAAACACTCACCTACATGTTACATCTGACTTTGATTCCAGGGGGACTTGGTTTCCTTTCACAACGGGTCACGCGTTTCTTTTCAGATCGTGTTATTACATAGCAAATGCTTTTGCAGTTACGTCAGGAATGACACTTGCCCACATGAGCATCGACAGAGCAATTGCTGTTACATTTCCGATGAAGGCAGCAACGATCTGTACCACTTCACGGGCCGTCAAGACCGTACTCGCAACC
>NMRB01002031.1:115799-131446 GCA_002633025.1 Notospermus geniculatus | reverse complement strand
GCCCTACCTCTTAGGCCAATGCCTTAGCCTATCATATATCAAACTGAGACATCAAATGTCAGCTGAGCGCAAGGCCCATGGGCCTCTTGTTATCTATACCTGGCTGTGTCTTTGCGTGACTATCGTGGAAACGAAAAATTTTCACTTCTATGTTTACATAAAAACGTGGAATCATCATGACGTCCCCCCGTGACGTTGCTTTGGCATGCACGGATGTACAGGCCGACACTACGCTCACGCTGTGACGTGACGTCATGACGTCACTCGCTGTGGAAAGTCACGGCCGAATTTCACACGTGGGGAGTTGTTTCATGTGGAAAAACTCGCATATTTTACCGACTCGAAAACAGATTTTCTCTAGAATTTCGTTACTTTAGTAAAATAGGGAATGTCTTCTCCCAGATACATGAAAAATAAAAACGGTTTCTTTACAAATAATTTTCGAAATAGAGGTCTCTTTTGTTGTTGTCAGATTTCACCCGAGATGGTCCGCAATCAATGACGTTTATCTATAGTCTGACCTCTACAATGTAGGCCTAGCTAGGCCTATATTATTACCATACCATGTTTACCAGTTTACAGGAGAGTCCCTCAAGCAGAACTGTTTACATTGCCCTTCCTTTTGGACTTATTGATTTTCCTGGTTTGGTAGGCCTACAGTACAGGTGTACTCGACCATTTTCGCAATAAACCATAAATTTGGCTTAGGGCCGAATACTCACGCTAGAGTGGTTGACCTGATCTGCTGATTAATCTTTGATTTTGGCAGAGTAGTGGTCAATGCTGACACATGAGGAACTTGTGAGCCGCTGTGACTTCAACGACCAAAGATTTTGGACCTTACATACATAGTACCGGTATCATGGACTCGATACTGGTAGTTGTAATTTGGTGAGTTATCTGGTTGGGTATCGTCTTCGATTTATGACACAAAGGCCTATGGGGTCATCGAGACACCAAAACAATCCAAATGAATTGTCTTGATTGACATGTACCCAAGCAAATCCTGTTCATGTCAAAGTACAGGTGCACTGACTGAAACAGCTAAATAGGCCTTTACCGGTACTCAATATTCAGTGGGATGTTACCGGTAGTTGTGTTATGGGCCACTGGTCTAAGCGTAAAAGGAGACTAGCATGATCATGATGCGAGACCCCTTCATGGCTTTTGTCCGTTTTTTCAGGTGATGGAGATTTGATGTTGAATAACAAGGACTGGTTCACGATGACACCAGGCCATCTTGGTGTTGTGTGTCCTCACAACTGTTCCTACCATGGCGTGTGTCAGGGGAACATGTGCACTTGCCATGTAAGTAGAAAATGGTCATTAGAGACCTTAAAGATCCGTCACGTCGCCGTCCCCGTTGTGATTCCCATTTCTGCGTTCTACATGTACGTCACCAATTGTTGGGGAATCGGCGTGCCATCTATCGTTTTGCAGATGAACTGAGTACCGGTATTGCGGACGTCAATTTTCTTGAGCGCTTTTTTACAAGGCGGTCCGAACATTGCTAAGCCGTGACGTTGTTTGCCCCTGACGTGGACTGGGACACGATATGGATCTTAAGGTCTCTATTGGTGACAGTTTTATGTGGCATTCAGAAATTGGATCCTCTCAATTAAGGACATGAGTCTTCAGACCCCAGTTATACTCATGTCTGTACAGTGTGACCTCTCTGTATAAGGACACCTCTACCAGAACGACTGTCCCTAGTTCAGCTTGTCTGTTCATGTTTACCTCTGTATTGGGGACACCTCTCAATTAAGGACAGCAGTGGACAATCCCAAAGGTGTCCTTAATAGAGAGGTTCCACTTTACCCCAAACATCTTTTCTGTTTTCTTTCAGGTTCATTACACAGGAGCAGCATGTGACGCCAGCAACTTGAGTTATCTTTGTGTATTTGGCAGTATTTTTTACGTCGTCGCCCTTATATCAATATGTCAGCTGGTAAGATAAGAACCGCAAATCTGCGACAGTAGCGAGGTTAAGATCTGGTCCGACTCGCACTCCCGCTCCGACTCCGAGGTGCTAAAATTTGGATTTTTCATGTCGGAGATAAATTTACCACCCAGGCGAGTTCTATTCGGTCTCCTGAATGAGAAAACACCATTGCTTGAAAAACCCCGTTGTATTTGATGACGTACCATGGTAGTCCCAAAAAAGGAATCATCTGGAGTCGGAGTGGAGACACGGAACGTTATCTGAACCTCCCTTTTGTTGTCCGACAGTCCATATTGTCAAGTAAAGTCATACCCCCTCCCTTTGAATGGAGATTTATAGGCTATAAACTCTGATTTTCAGTTTTTTTGTATGAGATCCGAATACCAGAAGAAACGATCTTTGAGCGACTCATGTCGTGTCACCACTCAGAAGACACTGTACGCCCTCACAGCTCTTGCTTCTATTATCAGAGGCACATACTTCTATGTGGTGGTGAGTATATTGTAAAAAGTACGGTACCAAACTGTAAGTTAGCGGGACTGTCTGTGCTGCAGCTAGTAGGCTTGCAATTGACACGGACCGTGACTGTGAATGGACTCTTGATAGCAAGTAGAACGTCAACTTCAAGTAGACTGTTGGTGCTGACAGTGAGTAGGCTGTCGGCGGTAACAGTGAGGAGACTGTTGGCACTGACAGTGAGGAGACTGTTGGCGCTGGCACCAAGTAGACAATTTACATTGTATAATAATGCAGTGAGTAGCAGAACAAATCGGATAAAGTATGGTACCTGGTGACTAAAACTCGATTCTTGTTGTCCAGGATTTCATTCCCGAGCCGTGGGGTGAGAACCTTCTTGCTGCTTACTACCCATTATACCTCAGCTGCATGAGTCTGGTCGTCTGCTTCTGGGCTGAGGTAAGTGTTCCCTTTATCCAATCATGAGAAAAAACAAGTGACGGTGAACAACGATCCCCAAATGTGACCCCAATCTAGCAAAAGTAGGCACATGTCGCAACTTAGGAAAGGGTTACCGGTAATGGCCTTACAACATAAATGTAATAGCTGACAATCTGCAGGTTGACAATAGGCGTGGACAGCAGTGATTATACATGTAGTTGAGTAGTGCTGACCAATGATGATACATGTAACAGTAGCTTCTTTGGAGATACCGCTATGAACTCGTCGTTGAATTCCATGTTTTCAACTTCACCTACATGTATCTCTTATTTTGGGTGCAAAATAACTCTGCTATCAGCTGCATATCAAAGGCATCTCTCAATTTTGTATTCCAGAACTTCCATCTTTCCGACATTCCCTGTGATAGGCCGAGATTTCTTACCAAGTCCACTGTCAGCTTCCTCTTTTTCAACTTTATCTTCTATGCCATCCTTACTGCCCAGTTCACCGTCACCCGCATCTACAGTTCACAGCTCATCTATCGGGTAAGACAACAACAGTCTAACCTCTCTATTAGGCAGAGTATCCATAGGCTGTTCCCTTGTGGCATGTTCCCTTGTTCCATGGACCCAAGCTGTTAGCGTTAGGACAGCGAGACCTGGGAACGGCCAGTAAGCAAATCAAAGGTTCATTCTCTTTGTGACGTGTCACAAGGTCACAAGCGAACAGGGAACAGGGAAAAAGTGCACAAGCGAACAGCCTATGGATACGCAGCCTTAAGGACACCTTTAGGAGTGCCCACTGCTGTCCTCCACACAGAGGGCAAAATGAATTCATGGTTAGTTGGAGCTTAACTCTGCTGCCCGTAATAGAGAGGTGTCCTCCTGGCAGAGGTAGCATTTAAGGGAGGTTCTACTCTACTAGAGTACATTTGAGATGAATAGAATCCAATGGGATATTTTACTGCCATTAGACGTCACCTGTTAGCGGTCCTAGAACGTCATGGAATTTGATGTCAAAGATGTAAGCCACGTCATTATGGATGACATTGTGGCGTGCATTTCTCGGTGACATCAAATTCCGCGACGTCTTAGGACTGCTAACTGATGGTGGCCTCTAACGACAGGAAGTCTCCCATTCACCTGTTTCCTCCTACATTTTCCTTCCAGCAATATCTCCTCGACGTCTTCAAGGGATGTTTTGCTGCCTTCATGTTGATCGTCCTCATATTTTTCCTCATCTACGGTATACAGGTCTACTTCAAGGTCAGTGCCAGTCAATATACTAATCTATCACAAAGCCTCATTATACTGAAGAACCTACAGCCCTGTTCCACTGTCAGAGTGGCACAGTGGAAACATTCGTGCGTGTCACCTCTGAGGTCTCGAGCTCGATTCCTGGTCGGATCTGATAATCACATGATAGAGAGGGCGACTCTCCGACAGTGTAGGCTTCGTCCGGGTGCTTCAGTTTCCCCCTGCATTCACCTACAACCCTGTTCCTCTGTCAGAGTGGCGCAACGGAAACATTGGTGCCTGTCACGAGTTCGATTCCTGGTCGGACCTGGTACTCGCGTGATAGAGAGGGTGACTCTTTCTGACAGCATAGGTTTCCTCCGGGTTCTCCGGTTTCCTCCTACACAGGTGCGGATCCAGGGGGCCCATCCGGCACGCATCCCCCTCTTGGCAAACAAATCTGTAAAATCATTGAAACTCACTGCAGATTTCAACGCCCCCTATTTTCTGAAATTGTGGATCTGCGCCTGCTACATTACATACAAATCATTTGCGTTTCAGATTCATGGCAGTTTCCGCGAGCCCGACGTGGGGCAGATCGACTCCCGACAGTTGTGTATGTCGAGATTCGGACTCCTCGCCGAGGCATTATTACTATTGTCTATCGTCGTCCGCCTCTCGCTGGAGGTGGGCAAGTTCATTTCAATAGAGTAGTAAGTATACATCATTCCTTGGCTAAGATCAGTTAGATTTCCCATATCCTGAGATATTGTGGCATCGTGAGTCAGAACAATGGGGGCCCCGCATAACTTGATCCCAACTGGTCAGTGCTGCAAGCATTTTTACCAAAGATGTTAAAAACAGAGCAAAGCAATGTAATGACAACACATCACGACGTCCTTGACGCAGTGTAACAAGGACGAGATGTCAAAAAAAGGTCGTACCGCTCACAGCGCCTCCCAGTAGCCGTAGTTCTGCAGGTTTGTCATTGCTAGGTTCAACCTCGGGCTTTTGTCTTCAGGCGACAGTGACCATGGTGTACTGTACTCCATCTATTGATTGTTCAAGGCTAATGCCATTTCATTTTGACAAGTTCTGCACAAATTACTGTCAACAGTTCACACCAGACGCACTTTCTTTTCAGTCTATCCGTCATCGCACAGAATTCGTTGGATATTTTATTTCGCGTCGTTGAGCTCGGTGCAGCACTCTGGTTCCCGTGTGTTCTGTGGAATGTTGGGAAGTAAGCATCTTACCTCAACAAACGTGTCCCTTGTCGCTCTTTTTTCTCACCCTTCTTGGGGGAGGTTTCACATGGACCTGGTTTGGCGGCATTGTGAATGTTGATCTGTCAGATCATATTAGTTCTATCCTTGTCCATGAGATGGCCACCGTGGACTTCAGGGGCCGGTTGCACAAAACTCATGTTAGCGCTAACATGGTGTTAGCGCTAACTTTTATGTTAGATGACGTCAAAATCCATTGTCATTTTACGTCATTTAACATGATGTTAGCGCTAACATCATGTTAGCGCTAACATGAGTTTTGTGCAACCCAGCCCTGGATGATAGTTCAAGCCAGTATTGAGAGCTAGCGTTGTCACATTTATTGTTTGTCTCAAGCCCCTCTTGGCTAAAGGTGTTCCGCCACTTGAGAGTTCTTTCCTGTGAGTATGGCTCTCTATGGGCATTCATCATCGTTGTTTTTCTCACAACTTATACTGAGATCAAAGACACAAGTGACTGCCCATAGCTTTCTATGGTTGAGTCGCCCATAGAGAGTCAACATGTGAGAGAACTCTCACATGGAGCAGTGCTGTTAGATTTTGTTTGACGTCTATAGAGGCTTTGCAATGATGTCATCCTGGCAGCCATTCTAGAGTACACAGGGCGCAGAGGTGTGAGCCAACTGTGACATGACTTGCGTGAAGTGCACCACGCCATTGTTTGATGTAACGTCATTGGAGCAAGCACGGGTCATTTCGCTGCACATCTGCAGCATGTGTACTCCAGCATGGCGGCTTGTGACATCATATGCAAAGTCTCTATATCAGACTGAGAGTTGTGACAATATGTTTTCCTCTCTGTTGTAGGCCTGAACAGCTTTGGATACTTAACCCCAAAACTCTCATCTCTCTTGGCCGAAAACGACGCCCGCATGAAGAGACTAGATTGATATCCAGTGGGGACCAACGGGTCCACCGATATAATTCTTGTGATACAGCGTCACCTAGTGGCACTGATCTAAACAACACTGGCGATCAGCCAATCATTCGCTACAGCTGTGGAAGTCGTGAGTCACCTTCGAGTAAGAACTTGGAGTGTTGGATATGTTACGAAGGTGACGAGCCTCGTTTTGGTGCGTTTATCAAGCCGTGTAAATGTCGCGGCGACACGAGCGCCGTACATCATAAATGTCTTCAGAAATGGTTGATGGAATCGCAGAACTCGCCTGATCGTCTTTCTTGTGGTATTTGTAAAGAAAAGGTAGGCTTGAAATGAAATGAACAGGACATGCAGGACTAGAACCTAAATTGACACCCTTGCCTGATCATACCTGACTTGCCTGCTAGACACCCTTGCCTGATCATACCTGACTTGCCTGCTAGACACCCTTGCCTGATCATACCTGACTTGCCTGCTAGACAGAAGGAAGTTCAAATGTGACCCGGCACAACAAAATGAGTCGGAAGTCGCACAGAAGAAGACCGAAGTTGACACCAGACAACAATTACAGAAATCGACAAAGTCAAATTTCACAATGGGCAGACAATCCTGAAATCATCGAACCGTTCGTGTCACCTTGGACATGTTCGGTCTCCTGTGCGACTTCGACTCGTTTTGCTGTGCCGAGTCACAAATGTTCTTGGCCTTCTTCAGTTGTCCGTGGTCAACCAGGGGCCTGTTTCATAAAGTGACATTAAGCTATGGTACCTTTGACCAAATGGAAAATGCATTGAAGTTAATGGTACCATTAGCTTTAAGTCACTTTATGAAACGGGCCTCAGGTCTTCATGTAACATTGCCATGACTGCTCTTGTGTGGCCAGTTGAACTACAGTATAGAGCCTCCCTTTACAGACACCTTTGTCAGGAGGACACTTCCCTATTCTGGACAGAGAGTCCTCAGTACTTGAGGACACCTCTCAATTAAGAACCGTAGTAGTGGCACTCCCAAAGGTGTCCTAAATAGAGAGGTATTGACCACATCTTCATTTTGACCTCTGTATTGAGGACACCTCTCAATAGACCCTATCACTCCAAAAGAGTGCAGCACCTTACGGGTGTCAGCGTCATGACGTCCCGCACGTCATTCTGAACGCCAGGACGCGACTCGAAAAAAAATCGGTTGTTTCAGCGATCATGACGTCGTGACACAATCTGATTTTTTTTCGTCTCACCTCGAGACATCATGAATGACGTGCGGGACGTCATGACGCTGACACCCGTAAGGTGCTGCGCTCTTTTGGAGTGATATCGTCTCAGTATTAAGGACAGCAGGTTGTCCCTAAGGTATCCTTTCCAATGTAGTTTGTTGGGGCCACACAAAAAACAACTGGCACTGTCAATCGCTCAGATACCAAACCTTTCTGTTACAGTATAACCTTCAGCAGGGGGCCGTGTGGCTTCCTGACGGACTCAAGAAGACCCAGTGGTTGTTGGTGACTGTGGCTGTCGTCGTCATGATCGGCGCACCGTTCTTCACGGCGTGGTTCTTCTCCGTTTGTCACATATCATACGTCCAGGTCATCGTGATCGGTGTGAACCTTCTACTGGAGTATGCCTGCCTAAAGTAAGTCTTATTTTTCCTGCTCACAGCTTTAAAACAATCATCTGGTAAGTCCATATTCAGAAATTTGATCAAAAAATAGACTTAAAGAAAGCGAATTGATAGCGGATTTTGTTTACATTTGGCTGGTGTTTGTAAACACAAAATTCAGCCAATCAAAATGCACGAAAATTTCTTTGTTGACATTCTGGAGAAGTTTGTTTACATTTTTTCCTGAAAATTCGTCCCCTTTCAAATTCTATTTCTAAATCAAATTTTTTCGCTATCGATTCGCTTTAACATGAAAGTAACAAGATTATTTTGTTATCAAATGCATATTCTGGTAACTTTAATCATTTCTTATGAAAGCATAAACAAGCCAACAATCCAATCTGTCTACCCTGATCCCTGATTTAGGGCCGTATGTATCAACGAAGATTACCTTGAACTCAGGTTGAGCCACAACTTTTCCATTGTCACATCATGCCCTGGCAAACCTGAACAATTGATAAGTTGTGGTTCAACCTGAGTTAAGATAATCTTCGTTGGTGCATACGGCCCTCCCTTCAAACAACTCTACTGTATCTGAACGCCTAACAAATCCATGTGGAACAGCTGACACAAGGCCAAGTGTAATCAAACACCAAGTTGCCTACCTCACATTCTCTTCATGAGCTGTGTGACATTTGAATGGGCTTTCAATGAGGACCACAGCCCACACCTCAATAGTTGTCATCAGTGGTTAAAACTATTGAAATGAAAGAGATTTAGGTCCTGATCAATTTCCCAGACCATGAGGTACCACTATCATAAAACCTCCATGCCCAGACAAAAGGCGTCCCAGCTCCATTGCACAGGCCCTGGTTTCGGTTCGCTGCCCTATAATCCCTGTTCCATCAATGAATGTGTGATTTATATGACTGTGCATTTCCTACTCAGATTTCATTGTGTATGTGAATACACATCTAGGCCAATGTTGGATTTCTCTGACTGACTTGAAATAAACTACAGTACATTACTCTAGGATTTCAGTGATTGTTTGTGAACACCTGTGTAGATTTGTGTGGGATTTCAATGACTGTGCATGTGATGGTGTGCACAGCTCGGCTATTTCCATGACTGAGTACGGTACCAGTACGTGTACGTGTAGTGTTATGTAGGCCTCCATAGGACTTCTGTGGTTGGCGTGTCACAGTACAATCATGTTCAGGCTGTGTGATCAACAGATGTGGTGTTTACTTCCTTCATGTAGTGGTAGGCTGCACGTGTAGGCCTCAACAACATTGCAATGCAGCTATGCCTCGTACCAGTACAGCGACCATACAGCTGTATGTAGGCCTACTAGATATCTCTGTTTGGCCACCAAGGGGCTTAGAGTGTTTGAATAACAGTAGGCCTAGCACAACTATTGACTGGTGTTGATGACTTCAGGAGGAATATGTACCGGTAGGTATTAAATAATTTAACAGGCAAAGCTTTGGCAAGCCCTGAGTTAGCAGTCATGCCAGTTTAGTCAGGCGAGACATGGTTTTCAAAATTTGTGTTCTAACTCATGCTGAGCATTTAAAAATCTCATCGCTGCAGACTGACACAAAACCGTAGGCCTACAGTTGTTTGTTTATCTCAACTTGAGTATCAGGAAATGAAATTTCATTTCCGACTGCGAGTTCCGGTACCCGTACTGTTTGTGAAAGGATATGTCCAGTATCCTCCAACAGCAGGGGTTTTTACCTCGCTCCTCTTCATCCACTTACACCTTGTGTGCGAGGATATGAAGAGGAGCAGGACCAAAACCCCACTGTTGGAGGATGTTTGTCCAGGTGGGTTTATCTTGAGACAAGTGTCCTCCTCAGAATCCTTGTTGAACAATTCGTCACGATACAATGTCATGCCTGTCATCATGATAACTAAACAAAGGTGAGAGTTGTATTAACATCTGGGGTGGGATAAGGGTCGTGTCCCTGATTATGACTGAAAACCTCTTTCATTGTCTTTGTTCTTGACTAACGTCTCCTGCAATTGAAATCCCTGAAATCGTACTGTCTGTCTTACGCGGTATTTTCTGATGATCGTTTGATTCCGCTGTTTCTTGTTCAGTTGTAGCACCCTCCAGTTTTGACAATGTTTCATCTATTTTTGTTGTCTCAATCTCACTGGTTGTGCATCCAATTTTGTTCGTTTTTTCCTGGCCATGAGCGTCGCCGTCGACGTTATCGAGCGATTTAGAAAAGACACATCGTCGGAAAGTCGGATTGAAACCGAATAAGAGTATGACGTTGATCCAACTTAGAGAAAAAGAAAGAAGGGAGAAAACGTCGCGGAGAATGAATGCTTTGGGGAAATATCCACTCCCCCAGAATATCCTGTACAACATCACATAATTACCAAATCCGAAAAATCCAAACGAACAAACAAGAATTATTCCAGAACAAGTGATCATGTGTCGCATGCGTTGAGCGGATTTATCGGCGGAACGTTCCTTACGGCGCCAGATCCAATAGATTATGACGAAATATAATATGATCATGATCACCAGCGGTGTAATGTACATCAGTAGAAAATCGACGAGGATGTAAATTTTGAACAACTGATGATGGTTCTTAGCGACTTCACACATTTGAACTTTCACAAAACTCGACCCGGTCGAGTGCACTTCTTCCACTTTATCATGCATAATTGGCACCCAGATTGCATACATGAGTGACACCATCCAAACTATCATAATTTGCGTGTAAGCATCTTTGAATTGAATGCGTTTTTTAATGCGAGGGTTGTAACGATTTAATGAGTCGATCGTCATGGGAACGAGAGACAATGAACTTGCCGATGTTGAAACTTTTGTGAGATACATCATAAATTTGCAAACAAATGATGTCATGTGATCATCGGGAAAATGACTAACGATGAACATGGGTAGGACACAGAATCCAACGAATAGGTGCGCGGCCGCCACAGATATGATGAACATAAAAGACGGGTTGCAGAGAATTTTGTTTTTTAGAATGACCCGTATGACGATGAGGTTCCCGATGATGCATAATATCAGAAAGAGCACGTCGATGACGATAAACAGCTCGAGATACGGCGAGTCAAGGTCGTGAGGATGGACGGTGATGTTCGTGATGTTGATCATTGATGGGTCTACTTCCATTCTATCGTAGTCACAAGGGGGCGCTGCTGGCGTGATGTCGCCTGTTTCTCCAGTCGTTTTGTCGTCTCAGTGAAACCAGTATGAACTACATCACTTGTCCTTCACATTTCTAGGCCTAGACCTATTTGTTATTCCATCAAGACTGTTTTGTTTACTTATTGCAAAAACCTGTACTCTGTTTTCAAACTTGATAGGCCTCCACTTGAGTGCCAGATTCAGAAAATAACACTTTTTCCCACATTTTCCCACACTGTTTAAATCCACTGCACAACACATCCCATGAAAAGTCTTCCCAGTCCTCCGCTGCTAAGTACACGTGCCGTTAGTAAGCTATGCCGTGAAAGTCTAGGCCTCTAGTTTTATAGTCCTCTTGATTCAACAGATCTGACTGCCGTTCATACTCAGTTATTGACATAATCGATGTCCTGATACATCTGTTCAATATGTTTCCCATTCACGTAACAGCTGCTGCACGTTCTTCCACATCTATTCTGCAGTCTTCCTTTTCACTGTGACGGCTCGTCGCCGCTCAGAATATCAACCTGGAGAAGAGAAAATGTCGATAGAGTTAAAGAAATGGTAATTATTTGCCACTTCCAGTATTAGAAACTGGTCAGATACAGCAAAAGATGTTCTATTGAACAACCACAGTCTGTCTCCAGCTAATTAATGAGCAAAATGGATACACCTGTCTAGCACGAACGAATCTTTATGGATTAAGGTTTTTTCCGCCAACTCCCATTCAGTGGAACCTCCCTATAGTGGACACCTCTGCTGGGAGGACACTTTTGTATCATGGACACCTAAGTTGTCAGTCGTAAATTGGCCGGTTCTATTCAGGAGAACCTCCCTTAGCGGACACCTCTGCCAGGAGGACACCTCTCTATTAAGGTCATCGAGGTTCAGTCCTAAATTGCCTATTTCTGTTGAGACTAACCTGCTTAATAGGACACCTCTCAAGTGAGGACACCGATTCCAAGTCGAGAAAGTGTCCGTAATATAGAGGCACTAATGTCCAAATAAATATGCATACGACCCATATATCACTCGCTGAATGAGATATGTTATGAGGTAAAATGCTATAATTAATTTAATTCACCTGGTAATTCCACCTGCTCTGTGTTATTTAGGATCATTTCTCATGAAATAAACTGATAACATTAATCACCATTTGTTTTGGAGTCATAATAATATCTCAGGTGTGATGAAAATTACTTCACAAACTCAACTATAAATCACAAAGTGAGTCTTCTCAACTGAAATGGTGTAGTTTCTTATGCCTCTACCTAGGAATCAGGAGGTTCTGGTTCAAACCCTGCCGACAAACTCCGAGACTCTAGGTTGGTCTCTTGGCTTCATTTGCATCGCTAGATGCAGGTACCACTCGGTATTCTTGTGTTTTGCAAAGTTTTCGACGTAGTGTTTGTATTGTACTGTGGCTTAGCTGTGAACATGTTCATGTGCCGCAGGCAAAAAAAGACAGGTAGGCCTAGACCGTGCAGGCTTAGAAGATGTTGATAGCTTGTGACTTGCCTTGAAGAAGCTTAACCCTAAACTATGCTACACCAGAAACATCATCAGACATACACCTTAATGAAACTAACTTGTTCATGAACGGCATCCCATTGATTAGGAGGACCTTCTGATAGAAGTGAAATGACTAGAATGGTGATACAGCCTACCAGTGTGAGCACAGCTTTAACCCTTTCGCTGCGGCAGCCATTATTACGCAATGCCACGCAGTGCTGCGCATCAGTTCGTCCGTGGAGGCACCTCCCAACGGTGCCAAAAATATTCAAAAGTGTCGCCATCTATTGTTTCCTGATCAAACTAAATTTTCCCAAGTGCGTATAGGCCTACCATTTATGAAGCTACTACGGCCAGTGCGTGACAAGTATCAAAGCTATTGGGCATGATGTGCACTGCACGTCACACACACTGGACTGTGCATGTGCCATGACATGTATTGCACGTCAAACACACCGAAAGGGTTAAGCAATACTGCATGCCCCTTTAGGTACCGTAAGTCAGTAAATTGGGCCATTTATTACGGCCAAATGCCCCTCTAGGCTTGTCAGTAATTAGGGTATTAGTATGCTCGAATGTCCCTGCATGCCATTAGTACATGTTGGTCAAATGCCCCTGTGCTTGTCAGTAATTAGGGAATTAGTGTGGTTGAATGCCCCGGTGGGCTAGTCAGTAATCAGGGCATTAGTATGATCAAATGCCCCATTCCTTCTGTCAGTATTTAGGGCATCAGCATGGTCAAATGCCCCATAGGCTTGTCAGTAATTAGGGCATAATAGTACGGTCAAATGCCCCTGCAGGCTTGCCAGTAATGCATAATGTGATTGAATGCTCCTGGTGTTAGTCAGTAATTTTAGGGCATTAATTATTAGGTCAGATGCCCCTGGATTAGTCAGTAATTAGTGCATTAGTACGGTATACAAGGTGAAGAGGAATAAGTGTTGACTCTCGATGAAAGTTTGACCTGAGTGGGTTTCATTTTAAAAAGGCCGGCAAAACTTACTTACATGTATCTTGGTTCCACTCCTTGGCTTGGTGGATGTGAACGATGAGTTTGAAACAATAGCTACGTGTAATGTTTTATAAGCGGAATAGACTTACGTTTACCTGACCTGCTGAGGATGCAGGTTTGGTATCCACCTTGATCACTCGCTGAAACCAAAATGCACCTTTCTCTGGGTTCATTATTTTTTGTTTTATTTTTTTTGTTATCTGATGCCACCGGTTGGTAGACATGGCAGATATGAAGGTAAGGGATCAGAGCTGAAACGTACTCTGTACCTAGATGAAATAAACAAGGTGTCTTGTATCTATCTGGTATCCCCGGCCGTCTAGTGAAACCTACACCGTTGTCGGGCATGAAAAAAGCTTCGGCGGGGGGGGGGGGAGCAGGGTTCATGGTTCATTTTTTGACGGGCAGGCAATTTTACCTTGAACGTTTTATGTAATGGAAAATACAGGCCAAACTAAGGGCACCAAGGGAAACCTAAAAAGTCAAGTGGGTGCATCACTTTGGAGGCAAACCTCTCATGCTTTGGACTGTTTCGCACCTGGGCCCAAGATTCCACCTGTCAGTGTGTCGAGCTTGTGACGCCTGATAGCAGTTGTGCTGCAAGCTTGTGATGGGGAAGATAGCTACAGACATCCTGTCCTTAGCTAGGGTGAATGCCCTTCAGGGGAAAACCGGTGCTGCCACCTTCTGAGGTGATGAGCAATCATTCACCTTGTCTCCTTTGTTGAACCACAGAGAACCTTGCCTACTTCACTGGTGCACTACACCAACATGTTTGGAGAGTTTCGAACATGTGTCTGAATGGCACTTGCTGTAAACCCATCTGTTTTTCTGCTTTTTTTCACCAGCGAAACCTTGCAGCGAGAAATCTCATCAAAATGCCAGACTGGGGTGAAGAATGAGATGGAGATAGCTAAGCTTCTCCAGACCACCGCAGTTGTGTGGGCTAACAAACCACATCTTCAAAAACTCCTCCAACTGTGACTAAAAGTTCTAAGTTGAAATATCTGACGTCTGTTTCAAGACAAGTGCTGTGTTCAACAAGGCATGAAGTGAGTGGTTGCTGGATGATATGTCTTGTATTCCTCCTAGAAGTGTTAGAACACTTGCATCATGTGGGCAGAACATGGTTTTGACAAGGATACTGGAACTGATATTGTTGGCAGTAGGCCTACCTGATCTGGAGTCAGCTCGTCAGAGGGTGAAAATACAGTTCAAAGAGGTATACAATAAAGTTGCTTACCAGATTGAGGTTAACTGTGAATGGTGTCTTACTGTTTGGCTTCTCCCCCCACTTGAGCTCATTCAAATGTTTGGTTTGTCGGAAATAGGCCTACAACTTCACCTCGGCATGTAGGTATAGTTTAGGCTGATAGAGAGTGAGGGGAGGGATATTCTTACACTTTTCTTTTCTTCTCCGTTTCAAAAGTCCAGTTTCCCCCGCAAAGTTTTACACTCATCTCTTATTTCAAGGAATTAAGACCAAGCCAGAGTTTAGTGGTTGAAAACAAACACTCGTCAGGTGTTCCTAAAACGAGGCTAGGAACCGAGGTACTGCATCGAGATTTGGGGTGTAATTTGTGGTAATTCTTCCAAATACAAAATAGTTGTCCAATTGTGATCTAGACTTTTGAGACATACCGTACTGTCAATGTGGAAATTGAACAAATTGTGGCGTTGACAGGACCTTTCCTCTGTACATGTACAGTCAATTTATTTTATAGTATTCAAGGTACTCATGTTCTCTTCTCTATTGAGCTCTCGTTCATTCATCATTAATGAAGTGCATGTCGAAAAAATATCCTCAAATACTGACTATATAACTGTCGGGATTTACACTGGTAATGTATGAAAGTATTGTGTAAAGTCTACCACACATTGGGGTAGGATGATGACGCGCCCGTTATTACAGGCCATCTCATTGGAAATGCCCGCCATGCAATTGTGCTGTCAGTAGCCTACCCAGATCGTTTTTGGGGCGTCATGCCACAGGTGCCTCTGAGAGACGTCAGTAGGTTTATTTGGGTTAAACTCGGAGTCTAGGGTATAGCAGGGCTCTCGAAGTTTAGAAGAGAGTAAGGTGGCGGCCCGAGAGGGGGGAGCACGAGGGGGGTGT
>NMRB01002031.1:68334-105430 GCA_002633025.1 Notospermus geniculatus | reverse complement strand
GGGGATCAGAACAGAGTCAAGTCATTGATTTCTGCCAGATTTATTAAGTAAACATGACACATACAGATAGGACATTTTGATTATTAAAATAATACTAATAAAAAATCCTACTCCCTGTCTTACAATGATAATAACCCGTCACCTCTCCCTCGATATATCTAAGAGTAAAATGTGCTATAAGTATCCATGGTTTCGACGAAGTAACGTCAAAAATGTCCGCCGTTGCTGATGTCAACATGACGCAAAGCCAGGGCCAAAATGCACAAGCCGACAAAACGACTGTTGCATCCTGGAAACCATTAATATTTAATATCATAAAATGACCTCTATCGTAGTCAGACACTACCTCCTGTAATCTTAGTTGTCAACTTCTCTTTCAAACTACTCTAGCAAAACATTTCCATCTACGAAGCATTTTGAGTGATAAATAGAAAACTGTATATTGGCAAAGAGCTTCATCGTGTTGGGCGCTTCCATGTGTGCAAACAGTATAAATTCAATCTTTGTGTATTTGCTTAGAAAACAGATGGTGTTAGACATGTTAGATTAGGCAGCAAGATGAGCTTTAGTTAGAACTAGATCTAGGGAGCCCTCGCGTTTGAGCGGTCAATTTTCATGGTTGTTAGGCGGCATCAAGTGGGGAGCCCCGTGTGTGCGCCTCCTCATTTGGCAACAAATCTGTCAAATCGATCGTGACGTTCTGGAATTTGGTGCATATTTCAATGTTCCTAGCACAGGGTGCCCCCCCTCATTCTGGATCACCCCTGGGTGTGTCAGGTCAGGGAACGCCAGTCGGGTCTTTTGTGGTGAAGTGCTTAATGTCTCTATACAAAATGAATATAAAAGTTGAGTGGCCAAATTTCCGTCCAACAGCTCTTCAAGTGTTGGTTCCCGATGCAAATTGTCGCATTGTTGACCTTCCAGGATGGTTTGCAAATGTTTTCATCTGACCTAAAACTTGCAGCAAAAGTGAGTTTTACTGTGTGAAATACAGTCTCTGTGGGCTCGTAGCTGCAGTTTGAGTTTGTAGACATTAAGAGTGCTTACCGGCACGGAAAAGTTTTTACAGCTGCTCAAAACCTTTTGTGTAGTTCTCAATTCAGTGCTCGCTACGGATCAGTCGAAAATAGTGAGAACAATCTCCAATAATGCTGTTGTCATAGCACTGAAACTCAATCAAAGATACACATTACATGGTTACGTGTTGCCAATCTCTTGCTTGTTCTTTCGTTCACAGTATTCTGCTCAGATCAGGCCAGTGTTAGTAGAGAGGAGTCTCGCGTAGCGCCACAGAATCCTCCCAGAATCTGTTGAAATACAGAGCACCATAGTGATAGAGACAGTATCCTCTAAGAACAAGTCAACCAGCCAACCATGTCTGATGTTGGAATCAAAAGTTAGCACACCGGGCAATATCGCAAGCGGTCTGATTGCCACCGAGCAAATTGGCTGTTGACGCCAGTGTGTGATTGACAGCGATGCGTGGAATCTTCTCGCCAGCGATGATCGCCCATTATCAAACAATACCAGAAACAATATCGTCTCGTCTGCAGTTGGCTGGTGGAAGATCGGTGGCGATTAGATTGCTTGCTATATCGCCAGGACTTGCCCAGTGAGCTACCTGCTAGACTTTTACGTCGGCCAGATGAAATGTTATGGCTATGATGAAGTAAACGTACAATAGGTTAGAGGAGATTAAACGTTGGTGTCCATCATGATCATGGCCATATCCGTGGTAACTGGCTCATCAGTCTTGGTTCCGTTGTTGAGCTGATTCGTCTCCGCTGAACTCTGCAGCTGATTGTGTTTACAGCTGACACGATATTTGAACACGGCGTGTCGGAAAGGTTTATTAAAAAGAACCAGCAGCAAAACATTCAGCCAACTCTGGGCGAAGGTCATCAAAGCTGCCACAGACTGCCATAAATGAACATTCCAGAAGTGACCTGGTCCCCAGTTGACGTACATCAAGATGGTATAGGATCCCACGTTACAGATGATAAACGCCATGAGGAAAAGTGCGCCTGATTTCGTCACAGCGGCACGTAGTTTCTCATCGATTTCATGCTTGTGTTTTGAGCCGACTTTCCATTGGCCCCAGAAGATCTGACAGTACATCAAACTGAGAGAAACGGCTGGGATGATGTATAAAATACTGATGTCTATTAGCACAAAGATTTTATGAGTCCTCGTATGTTTCGGGTCAAAGTCACACATGACTGTGCTCCAGTACGCTGTGGGATTATTCGGGTACGGATGGATCTTTTCCACCATCTTGTATATAATGGGAAAGAAGACGGCGTACAAGACCGCGACGACCCAGACACAGGCGAACTGAATGATCGCAGTACGAAACGTCAGGTCTGTTTTCCGCCGAAACCGTCCGTGTCTCCGGCAGCTGTCATACGTCAGAGGCAGCAACGACAAGATGCTGGCGTTGCTGGCGACCTTCATCAGATACCTCATCACTTTACAAATAGGTGTCGTCATGTACTTCTCTGGAAAATGGCCGACAATAAACATCGGTAAAATGGCGGCGCCGATGAGCAAGTGGCCCAAAACAACAGAGATGATGAAGAGAAATGACGGCGTGTGGAGCGTTTTTGTCCGGATCGTCGTAACCAGGACAAACAAATTCCCAAAGAGACAAAGACATATGAAGATGACATCAATGGTGACGAGGATTTCGATGGCTGGACTTGACAAGCGATTCTTGGTGATACTGGCATTCAATGTTGGCAGTAAGAATGAAACATTCGTCGGCACGTATTTCACTGAACCATTCACCATTGGCGCGTACTCCATTCTTGTTTTCGTTTCTCATTCAGTTGTTTACGGACGACAGCTGGTCACTTGTTGTGAAGCGGAGCCTGGAATGAAAAAGAAAGTAGCCTATTAGTCATACAGCATGTCCGAAAAAGAATGGAGATAATTGATATTGAGGGGGGGGGGGGATAATTGACAGTGCTGCATGGATTTATGACGTTCTGACACTGAATCTGAGACAGTTTCCTGTTTGCTATTTGCGTACACTCGTGGAGTGGATGACAAATACATCATCTCTGGTCATTTTATCGAGCAGATCATCGTTGCAAAGTTGTTCATTGGCTAATACGTCATGTGAAGCCTAGTTTATACTTCGACGCACGACCATCGCCGGCGAACGACGCGCGTTCTTGCGTTCGACGCCGACCTCGTCGTAAGATTTGGTCAGCGTCCATTCGCGAGGCTGTTATTACTTGAGTCGTTTCATAACAGGTCGCCGTCACTAAAGTACGCTGGACTATGAATCAATTCCGCGAAGTCGGGTCCTGATTTGATCGGGCGTCGGACGCCGATGGTCTTGCGTCGAAGTATAAACTAGGCTTGAGTCTTCCTACCATCACAGCTTTCGGGATGGTCTACTTCGTCAGAAATTAATGTCTGCAGTTTCAGTCGCATTGTTCATACGATTTTTAAAAATTTAGATTCAGGACGTACAGTGAATATAGAGGCCCACATCTAAACATTTAATGAGCATGCCCAGAAAATTTGATTAAACATTTAACTCTGCCTGATGGGTATCATATTTCACTGTATTTACATAGAAGTGAAAAAAATATTGTTTGCTCATCTGATGCATTTTAGATGTTAGCTGGCGTACCAGGACTCCAGTTGTCATTTGAGAAGTTGCCTAAGTAGGATGAATGTAATGCAGACCTCATGAAAGATGAACATTCTGTCTCCTCATGTATGGGTGAGCTCTTTGATTTCAATAAGCTAATCCAGACACCCAATTAACCAACATTTGGTAATGAGAAATTAACTCTGGCAGGTAGAACCATCTTGAGTACCAAAGGTTGTGACAGCGCTGCGCTCTCCCACTACTCGTCTTCTTATGATGTAGCCAGTACCCATGCGGGGTCCAGGGTGGTTGATACAGTAATGTGGCGAATGGCCCAACTTGGAATCAGTTTGAACCAACAACATGTCATCCTTGGTATTTGGTCAGGGTTTCCGCCAGAGGGTAAAATGGGTAAAATTCTGTACCCTTAAATTTTTCCAGGGTACGGATCCGTACCCTCAAAAACGTTGGGTAACCATTTTTCCGTGAAGTGATATCACTGGCGCGGGGATTTTATGCTTCAAAATACGCCTAAAATGGCACCAAACATCGTTTAAAACCTTTTTAAAATCAACCAAAAAAATTTCAAAAAAAAAAAAATTTTTTCTAACAATTTTTTTTTCAAAAAAAAATTTTCCAAAAAATTTTTTTTCAAAAAATTTTATTTTCAAGAAAATTTTTTTTGTCCGTACCCTCATTTTTGTTTCTGGCGGAAAATCCTGTTGGTGCATGTGTCCCTCTTTGCCATTCTTACAATAGATGCTCCGTCCTGCCCTGACAAGCGTTCCTATCACACCTACACGGTCACTGATTGGGAGCGTGGTAGAAGGGCGAAGTGACCGTGGACCTTGATAGGTCAAGGTGGACTAGTCTCTAGTCTACCAAGGTTACAATCAGTGAGAGGCATCCGAAAGAGGAAAGCTCTTCATCTTCCTGTTATATTGATGTGTAATACAATACTTGTCATCAGATTTCATTGAATATTCACAACCTGTCTCCTGCTTCAGTTGTACATTCATTCTGCATTGTTTCCTTCCTCTGGGTATTTGTAATGTAGAGCTGTCCGTTCACTCAGCAAACTGCCGTCAACAACTGACAAGTGCTAATCATCATTATATCAATAACGAGCACAGAGCAGACTGCAGCGTTGTTGACGAGATCTTGCAATCCCGTGACAAATACTTGATCGATCAATTACTATACTTGATCTAGCTTTGGAGTGTTTTTCCTCTCTCTGTCATTACACTGTTATGTCCAAACGGGTGAGCACATGGTCCATGGACCATTTCCTTCCCCTTGCATCTGTCAGCCTTTCAACTTCCCTCTGCAAACACTGGTAGGCCCACTGCATAATTTCTGTGATGCACGTCCCTATCCTCTATTAATGAATGTATAATTAAGATATTAGCATTCCACTTCGATTAACTACATGTACTATTTAATTAGGACTATTCCATGTTCATGTTGGCTATGTTTGTGTTGCACAGTTCCCATGACCAACAGTGATAGTGCTGATATCACTTCATTCAAGGCCAATATTGAAGTTTTCAATATTTGTTGATGAGATATAAACAGATAAACACAGAATATTGTGTTCTCCACACTGCTTTTCCTTTCACGGGACCATGCCAACAATGCCTTCATGATCACTTGGTAAACATGTAACCAGTATGCTTCAAAAACTATGTAAACCCTCGAAAACCACGACCCAGTTCTCAAAACAGTATCGTGATTTGAAAACAAAACTGGCTGAATCATGAATGTGGAGCAGCATCTTTACATCGGCAACAGTCAATATACAATATCGAAATTGATGTAGGCCTGCCAATCCATGGATTGTATTAAACAGCCAGATAGACCCAGGCCATAGGCCTATGCATAGCAAACAATGCAATGTACAGAGTACAATACCTCTGATCCAGAATGCTTGAACTTTCTACATGTGATAGCTGTGAAATCTAGAAATCCTCGTCGAGGACCTTGGAGCAGTATCCCCTACGTTCCTTCCCACTGCTTTCAAATTCAATGTCTCTTCTCTGTTGTGATGAATTGAGATTCAAGCATGCCGGCTTTGTGCGAGACGTCGCACTCCACAGATCTCCACCACCAATGATAATGCAAGTATACCAGGGTGTCCTGTGGACAATATTATTCTAGAGTGGCAGCTGTTGGCCTCATTTTCCTATTTAGGATATCTGCAGTGGGACTGGGTGCATTATCAAATAGTACTAAATTGAGTCCTTCAAACCAATCAATGGTGTTTGACATATTTTTTCCACTGGCCCCATTTTTAATTGAGATTGAAAACATGGCAAAATCACGGCCCCAGCCTGCCTGGTCTTTGGGCGCAAAACTCTTGACTGCAAGATCTCAGGTTCAAATCCTGCTCTTGGGATAATAATGTGGACCCCTTGAAACCGAATTGAAGATATGGCTTGCTGCAAGCAGAGCCGTTATCACCGTCATTTGGATAATTAACATGACATGTATTGTTGGATGATCAAAGGATTATCCAAAACCCTGTGAAAACCGTTCCCCTCGCCACAAACCCTCGCAAAAACCGCTTTAGTGGGACACAGACCTTGGCTGCATCAGCCATCCTTGTTGTTCGCCTCAGGAAAACTGCAAATTACTTTTTTCTTTCATAAACAGTACATCAGAAATCTTTCACGCACACCTTCGATGATGAATACTAGCAACAACCATGGGTTTATCTGACTGTTTTGAATGTCCATGTAATGCTAACGATAATAAAAGGAGTTGTCCTCCAAAAATCTCGCAAATTTGCAACCCCAACTGGGGTCTTCTTCAGGCTGGCACTTTCAAGTCAAGCTACCAGAAGTGTAATGAGCTGGATCCCAACATTACAAGTAAATCTGAAATAAAGAAACCCTGTGCCAACAGGAGGTGTGGAAGGTGTAAATCTAACACTAGATATCACTTCTCTGATGAAAACCCACTGCTGTAAGTTTATCAAGCAGTGATACTGTCGGCATTTGACTGAGAGCCAATCGTGGTTAGCGCTGCATCCAGCAAGACAGGTTCGAGATGTTCAAAGTGTGTTTGTAAAACACCTTGCTAGCAAAGTGGTAATGAATGGCAGATAAAACATGGCGTCACTGGTGAGGACTTCAAATTCACTGCCGCAGGTAGCTGTAGTTTGCGATGACTCCAAATTCATGACCAAAAGTGCCCGTAGTTGGTGATGACTCCAAATTCATGACCAAAGGTGCTCATAGTTGGTGATGACTCCAAATTCATGACCAAAGGTGCTCATAGTTGGTGATGACTCCAAATTCATGACCAAAGGTGCTCATAGTTGGTGATGACTCCAAATTCATGACCAAAAGTGCCCGTAGTTGGTGATGACTCCAAATTCATGACCAAAAGTGCCCCATAGTTGGTGATGACTCCAAATTCATGATCAAAAGTGCCCGTAGTTGGTGACGACTCCAAACTGTTCTCTCTGTTCTTTTTTCCTCTTTACCTATGCAGTCCTTTTTGCTGAGTGATTGTGATGCTGCATGACTTGTAACAGCAAATGTCCATTTTTAGTACCGTTACCATGTTTGATGACTTGGTGAATTCAGTCTATGATGGATCTACTCAGACTGAGTTCTGATCAGTGAAGTAGTTTTAGATGAGGATGAACTGGAACGGTTTCAACTTACCGGTACCCGCAAATGTTGATTCAGTGTTGACTACGAATGATAACATATATGTATCACAAGACCACAAGATGAACTGAATAACACGTACCACCGGACCCCAAGATCACTAACCTGAATATCTCATGAATGCCGAGTTCAGTAGTAAAGTAGCCTTCTCGCTGCTCTCCGTGGATGATCTGTATGAGTTCAGGAGAGATGATATTGTTCTAACACCTTTAGTATATCAAAGAAACTATGATTGAGATCATTTCACAGATATCTCCATGGTAAACTCCGTCAACATGATCGGTTAATCCAATGTGAACATGGAAAGTGAATTATCGATTAGACATCTGCATGAGTGCTGGACAATGGGAGCTTCTCGTGCACCTGTTCTTCCTCCCCTGGTGATAGTATACAGTCGAACATTGTCCCTTTAAGTAACAGAAGTATAATATTTCTCTGCCATTAGTATGGTATGTCCGAAAAAAGTCGAGCGAAGGTAAGCTTTGTCTAGATTGCCAGAGAACACAAGATACTGTGTTCTGATTGGTTGAAAGCCAAGGCAGGTGTCAGATGTATACCCTACAAATACATATGATTGATTCTTGCTGTCGGTCTTCATAGGCCTCTTGTTTACATGCATGTCAGCGCCATCTGGGATTATCGATTAAAAAAAACAACCCGTGGTAACCGGAGGTGGGACTAGGGGATACTAGTAGTGCCGTCTCCTGACCGAGGGTCAGAGGCCTGCCTTCTCTGGACTTGGCAGAGGTAAGAGGCGAAGTGGTGGCAATGGATGCAGATCCGGTGCTCTCGCCTGTGTAACAAACAAACAACTTGAATTGTGAATACGACATTGTCAGAATTCATGAAAGCATGATTGATAAGGCCTATTTTCATGTCACCTCACCTGAAACTCCGTCCCAGGTGAGCACATGGTCCATAGACCATTTACTCCAGATTACCATAATTCCCTGCCTTCAGCACTCTTGATAGACCTGCTAGCACTATATAATTTGTAACTCTTGAAGTTCCTGGGTTGACTCGGTCAGGACAAGTGTGACAGATGGACTGATTGAGGACCCTTGTCAAGGAACTGCGGGTTACAAGTGCCATCAGAAACAGAAAAAATGTGTTTGACCCAACCTGAGCTTGAGGTCATAATAAGGGTCATGTTGCGGTCCAATTCATTGCCTAGCTAACCCATTCATGCTTGACTGAGCACCAATCAAAAGAATTTTCTATTGCATTGGCCCGCTAGAACTTTGCTGCCATCTTTTGGCGATAAGCACAGCTGGTCCTATTGATCAGGATTTGGATGTCAGTTTCATTTCAATAGTATTACCACTAGTGACACCTATTGAGGCAGTTATGGTCCCCTTGGATCAAATGTGCACATATGCTTTGGAATAATACTCAAAAATTCCTCCAAGGTTCGCGTGATATTGGCTAGTAAGAAATAAGGCAGTCTAGCACAGACAGATGATACTTGTCGTTCTACAATTGATTTTCTTTGTATGCAGTGGATGAGCAGATACCACTTTCACATCTTTGTATAATCAATCATCCAAACACTCGGCTGACGTTTAATTATCCCTTGAAGGAGCGGTCTACCATGACAATAAATATGAATAAAGAGTAATTAATAAATCCCTCGTGTAGCCAAGCTCTACTTCATCATCAGAGAGTTATGATAGAAAATATCTCAGCATGAACTGCCCTCGCGCGAGAGATTTCTTGTGTAGGTTGTTGACTCTCAGTGGGGTTGTAGCCATTCTTTGTCTACCATTAGATGGCGCTGTGACCGTATCAACTTTTCCACTGTGACGTTACGGAACGTCAACAGTCACACTACCGTGATGTTGTGGCTTCTTGCTCGCACCTCGTATTGCCACGGAGATGACGTCCTGAAGACAATGAAAAGGCCTGATACGGGCGCAGCGACATCTTTCCGTGGAGTTGTTGATTTCCTTCCAACTTACGCTGAGACCAACGACACAGACGTTTTGCCGTCCGTTTCCTATCGGGTAGCTGCCCATAGAGCCAACTCGCATGAAAAAACTCTTACCGGTATCTGCAGCTGTGCCTTTTAGTTACATTACAAAGTAATAATCACAAAAGTCAAGTGTGGAAGTTGCTTAGAGGATAGCGAGCATACTTACCTCAAATTCGGTAAATTTTGAATTGAATATGTCCATTAGAACAGAGATATAGGGAATGCATCCATATCACATTGACAAACTGACAATCAGAATAAGCTAGTTCAACACAACCATTTGGAATGAAACCACGAACTACACGAAATGTATTTATTGGCTCTTTTTTTCAGTTGTTTTTATAATTTATGGAACATCACGGCGCGACTATCAAACGATGAATAATTTATAGCGATACGTTTATTGAAATGAATGGTTTTTTAAATATGGTGAGCAGGGTAACAACCGGAGAGGAAACTAAATGTACCTGGTGATGATTGTCGACTGGTTTTGCAGTCTATTCCATTTTCAGAGCGATTCGCTTTGTAGGAA
Organism: Notospermus geniculatus; assembly: GCA_002633025.1. Taxonomy (NCBI): domain Eukaryota; kingdom Metazoa; phylum Nemertea; class Pilidiophora; order Heteronemertea; family Lineidae; genus Notospermus; species Notospermus geniculatus. The sequence continues at coordinate 95,645 of NMRB01002031.1, read as the reverse complement.
TGTCCCAACTGTTCTCTTTCTCATTTTCAGATTCCTTGGGTTTACATTCATTGGAGCGTATCGCCGCGCCAGGATAGCCGCCATGGAGATTCTGGGCCGTAAAAAAGAGGAGACAGATGAGGAAGAAGTGGAGACGTCCATCACAGAACAGAGGTCTGGCGTCGCGATTCAAATTCAGGTGGATGTGCACCGAACTTGAAAGAAGAAATGCTAAATTTTCATTACATAATCGCATGAGTCAACTACCCGAGTGAGCTATTAACTTTATGTATAAAACAGTGTTCAGGTACTTACAAAACAGCTGATATAATATTCTATTGGACTGTGATCATGTTTTAATCAATTCTCAGGGTATTTTTTACAGGTGATGTGATATGATTGAAGGTCAGTTTATACATACGGCAAAACAACCATCCCTTCGTTTGCTGTGTAAAGCCCCCCTCCGGGGCCCGTACGGCGAGTAAAAACAGACAGATTGCCCCTGAGCGCCGGGGAATGAAAACCGTAGAAATGAAAATGGTAATGGATCCGTACTGTCTCTAAAATCCACGGCAAGCTGCTGGTGGGGAAAATGGTATGGGGCCCGGTGGATATGAGACGGGGCTTTATATGGACTTCTAAATGCTCCTTTTTGTGTACGTGGTTGCGCTATATATGAATTGACCTCTGCTAGTTTTCTTGAAGGGGTTTATCTTCCAATGATGTCTTCTTTTCGATCCATGCAATCGATTTGGGACTGTTCACCACATTCTTGACAATACACTAATCTCCTGTGCAGAGTTTCACCTTAAAGGAGTTAGACGCCGAAGTTGTAAACACTCACTCACTGGTTCTCTATCCACGGACGCCTGCGGTGCTGCCACCTATTGTCGGTGATATGTACTGACGTGAATAGCGTGAGTGAGTTGCATCGGACCGGGAACCAGTCTAACGATCACGGGTGCTGCCACCTGCACGAAGGAATAAAACTAGTTTGCCGACCATATTTGTAAACAAACCAGCTTGTTTACAACTTCGGCGTCTAACTCCTTTAAGCAAAAGTGGACCATCATAAAATGCGGAATGACACGGAACTACAGAGAAGTTTGACGATACACCATACCATCCCTGTCCAATGTGTTGATACCAATTCCTAACTCAATCAACAGTGTCGCTTGTGTTTTGTAAACTTTTTCATAAAAAATCCAGCATTCAGTTGACAAATGCCGTCCGCATTTATGGAGTCCCTCGTGGTCCTAATGACAGCAGTTTTGAAGTGACTACGGTATTCACTGGTATGGTTCGTTAATGGACGTGACTATAATCAAAAATAGATAAATTGTGAATTCTGGGGCATATACCTAGTGGTCATTTTCTGCTCCAATCATTGCATGGATCCTGTTCTCTTGTGATAATGAGGATTCTTGGCGTAAATATATGCGATATATTTATGTTTCTGTTGATGAAACGGACGGGAGAAGTTATGCAAGCTCAGCCCTAAACTTCCTTGAGTATATTTACCTAATAATATATTTAATCATGGTCATAACTTTAGTGGTTATTGGGGGTTTTTGACGTAAACTTAAAGGAGCATGATATTGCCACTTTTTCTCGACAGCCGGCGCCACCGTGCCACTCTCCAACCCAAGGGTCTGACTACGTCTCTGCGAATGACCCGATTTACTGCGTACATTTTGTAATGCATTTTTGTAGTTCGTCTTACTGCCGCTAGGTGGCTCCCTCTACGTCGGCAGTCAAACAACGCATTTGAGATCCAATACCGTGCTCCTTTAAGACTACGTACTTTTCATTTTTGTGTTGAAAGGTTTTTAAGTGCACAAGACATGAGAAAATGAGTTGAAGTAGCAGTGAAGTAGGTGAGAGTAACTGGAGTTTGTATATTATGTGTTGGGTGAGAAATAAAGAGACGTTTTTCTAACATCAGTCAGTTATTTATTTTCATACCATAAAATTTGGGGTGATCTTCGAGGTCAGTTACAATACTGTGAGCAAACTCCTCACAGCGCCACCTATCTACATTCTTCATCATAAAATGCGGAACGGAACGAGTACTGTGAGAGGATGGCACTCAAGAGACTCGACGGACATTCTCCCAGGGCAGGGTTTTCATCTCGCTCCTCTTCAATACACTCCCTACTGTGTGTGTGAGTGGATGAAGGGCAGCGAGGTAAAAACCCCTGCAGTGGGAGAATACTGGATAAGATATCCTCATCTTCAAGATGACAATGGACCCTAACATATGGGAGCATCCTCGCACCCAGGGTCTTCACAACCGGCTCCCCTTCTCACGCTTGGTTCAGAGGGAGGGTACGACCGTAAATGACCTGAGATTCTCAGGATGGTATGGGACTAGATGGAGTTTAATAACCAGTTGTAAAACCGGTTTCTTTGAAACGAGAATATAAGGTGATGAGACTAGATATGGATAGGTTGATCCCGATTTTGGCAAATAAATGCATTGAAAAGATGAGGACAGTGTCCTTTCATATTGGGTAACACCCAATATGAAACCAGTCAAAATCAACTGCTTATGCCCCTTCCCTGAATCTGCCCGTTATTTGTCTAATAACCTGTTGTAAACCAGTTTGCTATTGCTGCTTGAATACTTGATGAATAGTAAAACATGATTCTAATTTCTCCTCCCATTGACTTTTCTAAACCTTGGTATGTGATTCTGGTTGAAAAATATAAGTCCAGCTGCCCGTTCAATTGAATCCAGAGGTACAACAAATGCATTTAAATCCACTTTCTCAGGCAAACACTGATTTGGCAAGATGAATGATAGCAGTTCTAGTTCATTTTGTTCCGTCTCCATGATGAGAACTTTGAAGAAATGTGTCGGGACGGCGACGTTGTTTCGACCGATGACTTCATACTTGATGTAGTTACGTCCGTCTTGTTCCCTCCTGAAGTGAAAATGAATAATCAATCATTGAGAAAATGGACTTATCAAGTCGATACGCCAGTTGATGGTGGACTTGTGACTACTATGGTGGATAGATGTCACTGCTGTAGAAATCCATTCAGATTACACTTACAGTCCCAAGTCCTATTTTTCTTCAGGAAAGTACTGCTCAACAGTGCTGCCACCTGCTAACAGTAAGGTCCTTGTTGCTTCCTGGCCAACTAACAGATGTCTTACCTCGGGAGATACAAGGGCCCTGTACAAATATACACATTTTTGAAATTTCTTGCCAAACTTCTTGTCAATTTTTCAAGGTCATTCCAGGCATGTCGATTGAAACCATCGCCCACCTGAAATGTATTATAGAGAGGATAATAACTCTTGATGATGATAGGCCTTGTTTCTGGAAAATGTGAGGCTTGAGAGAGGAACCCTCTCTCTAGGGTTGAAATGAAAATATACTTCAGATGTTCTATTTTTTGAAGCTCAATAACCTGATTGTCACTAAAGAAGAGAATATGAATATCTCTCTATTCACTCGATATCCAAAGAAAGAGAACGCACAAAAGTCTTTTCTGGTTTCTCCAACTGAAAAGTGCTTGAGGAAGACCCTGGTTGGGGTCGAAAATTGGCAAAATTGTGTAAGTTGACTTCTTATTTTAATTTATTATCTCTATTCACTCGAGGGCACAATCCTACCTGTGGAGCGACATTGCTAAGTAAGAAAGTCTCCTGATAATCTCCTGTTGACTGACGGTGGTTTGCCGCAGCAGCCAGATGTCCTCTGTCGTAACCACTACCACGATAATCATCATTTGTTGCACGGAAATAATGATGTATGGCTCTATCCGCCACAAATTCGTGTTGGTTTCGGTCCTTCCCATATTGCTGCGCGTTCATCTTAGCTTTTGATAAATGCTCATACACCCAATGCGGTAGCCTGTTCCTTTTGTCATAGGATATTACATAATCATGATTTGTTTTCACGCTGTCAAAACCTGGGAAACCAAAGCGCATGATTTGTGTAGCGTTACTTGGGGGCGTGTAGTTGCTGTCAACTTGATCACTACCTTCCTTGGTAACTGCAGGTGATTTTGTGACCACTGGCACACTAGCACCGACGGTGGGAATATCCCAGAATGCTCTCAACAGACGGGCATTTCTTTCATGAGTCTGTCGCTCATATTTGATACCAAGAACAGTCCCAATACCAGCAGAAACACCGATGGTTGAAATTAGCGATAAGATCCGACGTCTCGACATCTTTGACTCTGTGATTGTCTCTCAACTACAATTTACAAAAAAATCATCAGAATTCCGGTGTGGTTGGCTTGTGATCTGAAAACGAAAAGCGTACCGGTAAGTCATCAAATGACTTTGTTAGTAGGCATAGGCCTAGTTAGTCGTTAGGCTGGAGGAGGGGCACCCTCACTCAGCAGACACACCAGCCAACACTTTTTTCTGGGTGGGCCACCCTGAGTCCTAACTGAGCTCAGTAGGTCTAGGCCTAAACTGTCCCCCTGCGGGAGTGCGGCGGCCCTGGCCTGGCTGTCTGCTGCTCCTCCTACCTGAACTGAAGCTGAACCATCACATCACCATGTGAACAATGGTGAACTGAATCTGAAGACAGCTGCACTTGCCAGTGGTTCTTGTGGTTAGATGGGGGACAAACAAGTCCTTACACACCTCACTGACAATGTAGAAAAATGTTTTTCTATACATTGTCAGTGAAGTGTGTAAGGATCAGTGGTCCCCCAAATTAGTGGTAGGCCTAGGCCTAGGCCTTTAAGTTGTAACATAGGCCTATGTTTATAGCCTAACCACTTGCCACACTTTTCGTACAATCATTGTCCATATAAACCAGCAAATCACCTGGATTTGTTTTCGATCTAGCACAAAACATATAAGAAATAATGATCATATTTCGCAACAAGCTATTTTGAAGCTAGACTCTCGAAAAAAGGGCAAAAAATGTGCAATTTTACATGTTTTGTCAAAAAATTCGTCTGCACGACTTTCTCTCCTCCTTTCGTTAGTCCCACAAAAGAGTGGACGAGAAAATCAGTCTCGCTCAAGACACTGAATTTCTTCAGTGCGATGATGTAGAGTGGTTCGACCTGTATTGCGCCAGATATCAAAATGGCGAGCAGCAGCAGGTATTGTGCAATTTTTGCCCAACTTCCCTTTCAATTTTTAGAAAACTTGTGCATCTGTGATAGTTATCAAAGAAAATACTAGTTGTAGTTTTACTGTTGTGACGGCGCATATATTGTGAAAAATCGATGATGAAAATTAGGCTAGCTACTGCCGCGGTGACAGTCGCACTCACCACAGTGCAGTGTGAGTGAGTGCAGTGTGTGCATCATCAGTTCAACAGTTGTGCATGTGTGTAGTGTAGGCCTACTCTTCATTCCAAATCCCCTTGGCGCGAGGTTTTCGGCCGATATCTCCTCAACGGCTGGGCCAAATTCAACATACCATACATCAATAAACTTGTCTTTCTTGCCGGTATCTTTCTGCTATCTTCATTTTTTGCGTAAGGCCTGCATAACGGATCTCTTTCTCAAAACCCATTTNAATAAAACCTTACGTTCACCATCAAACTTCGGACATTTTAGTAGGAAATGTAACTCATCTTCTACGACCATTCTCCCTAGATTCAAGCAGTGTGAGCAATATCTGTTTTCACGTTGAGTGAATGGTTTGGTATATCGACCAACTTCAATCTGCAAACTATGATTACTCAGTCTAAATCTTGATAATGAAACTCTGTAGTTAAAATTTTTTATTTGCGTGAGGTATGATTCGTATACAAATCTTTTCTTAAACATGACATACGTATTAAACTTACCATGTTGCCCTTTTTCATACTCATGCACAAACCTATCAACCCAATAATTTTGGAATCTATTTTCTAACTTTCTCCTAATTTCTTTAGACTGATTTGACTTTAGGCCACATAAAAAAAAGTGGTGATCGTCCTTTTCTCGGGGAGGTGGGTAGGGGGGAGGTTTTTTTTGTCTTTTTAAAATTTTTTTACAGTGAATTGGCATGAAGAATGAGTCAATGGTAACAACCAAATGCCTTGAAATCGTGGGGTCCGTAAGAAGACCAGAATACACCGAAATACGCCGGAATACACCAAAATATCGCCGAAAACAGGGTTAAAAGGCTTCTTTTCAGTATTATTATTAGTGAGGCAATGTATCATATCAATCCAATGCAAAAAAATGTAGAATATCAGTCTCAATACCCGTGAAATCGTGTCCTTTGACTTTGTATCCCAGGTGCGATATGAACTGAACTTGGAGGAATTAGCCTAATTCCTCCAAGAACTGAACAACAAGTGATGATGTCAATGATCAAAATATATGTAAAAGGGCAATTTGAACGTTTTGGGGGAAAAATAGGAAAAAAGTTATTTTTGATGAAAAAAAAATAAAAATTTTTTTTGAAAAAAAAAACGGGGTCGGGCCATTTTCGCGGGTCGGGCGGGGACGATCACCAGCTTTCTTTTTTTATGTGGCCTTAGGCCTAGGCCTAGTCTTTATTCGCCTGCTTGGCGTGATAGCTGATAAGATGGCGTATGCTATGGGCCTCCTGGCCCAGTTCATTAAGTGACAGCATTCCATTCCATTCGTTCTTCTTTTCAGGTCACGTTCTGGTCATGTTGGATGCCGCAATCATCCAGATGCTCATCTTATAGAAGATTACCATGCTGGTGACATGGTTTGTTCAGAATGTGGACTTGTTGTCGGTGATAGGTACGGCTTCCAATCTCGTCATCACTGCCATAATGCCCTCCTCATCTATCATCTCAACAAATTTAGATAGAGCCCTCCAACAGGTGCAGTTGTGATAAATTGCTACATTTTAAGTGTTGAAGGAAAACTTTATACAAATAACCTGCATTATAAAAATGGTGCCCGGAGTGGAGGGTGGTAGAGAGAAATGTCACCCCGAGAAAGCCATGTTGCCCGAGGCGCCAGCCGAGGGCAACATTGCTTTCGAGGGGTGACATTTCGCTCTACCACCCGACACGACGGACACCATTTTTTATATCGTACCGAAAGTCATCAGAGAGAAGTTCTCGTGGAGTTTATCATCACTCAAATGATCCGCATTGCGCTGCACCACGCCTGATGTAATGTCGATGCGGACCTAGATGAACGCACGACACTGGACCCACATCGGCGCCGTTCGCTTGCTCATTTCTTTGAAATTGTGAGCTAACGTGCGACAAGTTTGGGCTATTGTGTTCAGGAAAATGTTCACAGGTACCCCATGCTGTTGATGATCACAAAAGCTGACAATATTGACTGGTATTTCGACGAATCTTTTGATTGAAAAACCGCCGTGTCATTTGAAGCGAGAAACAAAATGGCGGACGTGGGGCCGTCTCGAAGCATTTTGCGGGAAAACATTCCAACCGGAAATATTTTCCGGGCGAACATGCCGAAATGTCCACCGGTCACGTGACCGCTCTCGGCCAATCACATTCACGGAAACATACTTGAGGTACGATATAAACTTATGTGCTTACCATTCCAGGGTTATTGACGTTGGATCAGAATGGAGGACATTCAGTAATGACAAAAACTCCAAAGATATGTGTCGTGTTGGTGCTTCTGAGGTAAATTAACTGGACTCAGATCCATCACTCCCACTGCTGACATAGCCATACTTGTCTTTTCCAATTCACTACTTCTTAATGAGGCCACTGATCAGTTAAAAGACAATGACTTTCTTTTCATGATACACTCAGCTGATATCTCTCTTTCTTTGTGCATTTCAGAATCCGTTATTAGACGGTGGAGACCTGTCAACTATGATACAGTTTGACAAGGGGACAAATTCTGATGAATTTGGAAACAGTTTTAAAAACAGACGAACAGTAAGTTATATTGGGCTCAATCTTATCCAGTTATCGAACTCTGCCATGAACTAACCCCGTTTTCTTACTTTTGCCTCTTACTTCCATCCCATATCTTATCTTGCCACTGGAATGTGTCTGAATCCCAAGTTGTAGTATGAGCATTACCGTTGTCTTTCTCACATTTCAGCTGAGTAGTTCTGACCGGACGCTCCTGGGTGCATTCCGCGAGATCAATCAAATGGGTGACAGATTAAACCTGCCCAGAATGATCCCAGTAAGTCATAAGTCAGGTCAATGATAACCTAATGTAGATATGATCTATTTGATTCAGTTTCTTAAAACCTTTGAAATCTGTGGTGATCTGATTAAACAACTACCCGGTAATCTGAATTGAATGCTCTTTTTTCTGACAGGACCGTGGCAACACCTTGTTCAAACAAGTCCATGAATCTAAGTCCCTAAAAGGCCGCAGCAATGAGGCCATTGCTGCTGCCTGTTTATACATCGCCTGCAGACAGGAAGGTGTACCAAGAACATTCAAAGGTATGATGATGAGGCAGGGAAAGGATTTAATTGTGGCGCGCTGTGATTAATTCAGGTGACATTTATTGGCTGAAGTTCAACTCATTCCTACCCGTTATCAAGCTGTAGTCTGGCATTAAATAGAATGAGCCAGATCAGTGTATCCTTGAGCAAAGTACTTTGCCTCCTGGTGTGATTTGGCTGCGAGGTGAGCGAGAGGGGAAACTTCTGATATTTTGCTTCTGTTTCCAGAAATCTGTGCTGTCTCCAAAATCTCCAAGAAAGACATCGGGCGAGTTTTTAAACTGATTCTGAAAACGTTGGAGACAAGTGTTGAACTGATCACAACTGGAGATTTCATGGTGAGCAAATGTGACCTAATATTTTGTCGAAATAAATTGATCTTCAAATTAAAAAATCCTGCATGACCAACAATGACTGAATGTTGATTTTGTTTTTCACTAAAATCTCTCTTCTCTTCGTTCACAGTCACGGTTTTGTTCGAATCTCAACCTGCCGCAGTCCGTACAAAGAGCAGCAACTCACATTGCTCGAAAAGCCATGGACATGGACCTTGTATCTGGGTGAGCTTTATAAACTTGCTCTCATGTTCTACAGATGTGACTGATGATGTATTATTGCAGTATGTCATAAATTGTTTGGACTAATCAAAGGTAGACCAAGAAAGACAATACTTTGAGGTCAATCAAATCATAAGGAAAATAGATACTTAAGTCGAGATTACACAACACTTCTCTCCCTTCTTTTTCAGACGGAGTCCCATTTCAGTTGCAGCTGCTGCCATCTATATGGCATCCCAAGCATCGGAGCAGAAGAAATCACCAAAAGGTTTGTCTTGCAATCACCAACATTCGAAATGTATTCAACTTTCTCAGAATGCCGAGCATTTGTTACGTTGCATTATATTTTATTGAAAACCAAATCATTTTCTGCCGCTGTTTTTGGCTTCATTGGAGTTTACTGATCGTGTGTTTCTGTTGCAGACATCGGCGAGATAGCAGGGGTCGCCGAGGTAACCATCCGACAATCTTACAAACTGATGTATCCAAGAGCACAGCAGTTGTTCCCGGAAGATTTCAGGTTCCACACATCAGTCGAACAGTTACCGTCTAACTAATTAACACAGTGACTGTGGTTGGTCCAGGACGAAGCCAGCTGATCAAGACAAGGCCGTTAGGATGACACGTGCCTCCTGGTACTAGGTCTATTATCATTTCACTGACAGGTATTTATATCTGGTAAAAAATTGTAATTGTACATACATATGTAATTCTGATGAGCTACGAAGCAGAAGCTCAACTGCTACAAATGATAAAAGAGGTGGTGAAAACACTCAAAATCATGGTCAAAAACTGGAAATATATATGTTTTATCCACAATCATGAACCTGTTGAATGTATGTTGTTGAGGTTAGACTCTGTGAGCTGTCACTCCCGCATGTCGATTTCAATATGAAGTAATCGTCAGTTTTGATCAAAATTCAGATGGTGCTGTTTTGAGTGTCCCAAATCATTTTCTGTTACCTGAAGCAGACAAGGACCTTCACAGCTGAATCTGTGCATCAAACAGTGACAGACATGCAGACTTGCTGAAATGTACTGGAAACTACTTGAGTGTGTGTATGTATTGTGTGTGTGTTAAGTTATGGAATAAAGGTGGCAGCACATGTACAGTATTGCGCAAGAGTTAACGAGTTGTGTTTGTCCTCTTCAATGAACCTTGGTGTTTTATGTCGAATATCATGCCCCCCCCCCCTCCGTAACATTTTTGAATGTTCCCCATCTGCACATGTTCCCCTACTATTGTCTGTTGGAATAAGCTGTGAGTTGACAATAGAAACATTTCAATCTATCTGCCAGTGTTTCCAAATCAATAAGGGGTAACACTGACATACAGAAGCACTGGCAGATGTTACACCTACATTTAGGTTTTGATAGCCACAACTCTGTGCCTTTTCCCTTGCATATGATACAGTAAAAAACCTTCCGTGATTGAGAGAACCATTGTCTTCAGACATTGATTTCTCCCGACATACAGTATACAAGAATATGTGCATAAATTCTGAGACAAAGTGAGAGGTTGCATATTACCCGACATAATTATCAGTCATTGATGGATTGTCTCATCTTCTAAGAGTGGTATTGTCTATATGTGTACAAAGTATATCCATAAACAGGCTCTATATCGGGGGAATTGTCCGTTATTTATTCCAACCTTCCATATGTCCTTAAAGCCCGTGTCGCACTCTCCCGAAGTTGACACCCGATGGCCACACGAACTACATGTATGGAAACTTCTGGAAATCTTACTGATAAGTGCCAGCCTGAAGAAGACCCCGGTTGGGATCGAAAATTTGCACGATTCTGGAAGTTGACTTCGGGGCCATCTTCACGCGAAATTCAAAATTCCATATTCGTGTGGCCATCGGGTGTCTAATTTCGGGACAGTGTGACACGGGCTTTATCATTCAGCTTCAAGGCTGGTCAGCTCTTGTCACTAAGACCTGCATATGACCCATAAAAAGAATCAATGTTTCTTGAATAATAAAAAGAGATTGCACCACAGTCCAGTCGGTATCAAAATCAGCTGCTGATGAGGGAACTTGTGAACGGATGACGGGGAGAGGTCTCGTCCTTGAATTTCACAGTGTTGGCAACTTGCGACTCGCTCCCCAGGGTTCGACTCGTGGCTATATCTTGCTACCATCTCGTTGGTCGTCTGACCGATATGAAATCGAAAACCGATAGACGGAAATTTCTGCTCGTGTGTTGACATTGATTGGCAGGCTTGAGAGAACTTATTAAACTTATCGCAACCTTTCGAGATACGCGACCGGATAAAAACATTCGTTGACGGAGAGTAGCAACCATGAAGAGAAGAAAACAATCATTAATCGTGAGGACTGGACAGCGAGAGAGGTCTCGGTAGACGGACTTAAAGTTTGTGACGTCTCAGTTTCCTTCTGTTTTTCTTTGATCGACGACTTTAGAACACATACCTAGGATTACCAGCGCGAGGTTGGAAAGTGTCTGAAGTCTGGTAAGTTTTAAAAGGCGCTAAACCAGTGGGAGCAGATGAGACAGAGAGTTTTCGCAAAGCCCCCGAAACGCCAACGCGAACGTCTATCCTTTTGTTCGGTGCTCTCTTCGTGGCATCGAACAATGGGTTTGGCGTTCGCGTTGGCGTTTCGGGGGCTTTGCGAAAACTCCCTATTAAATCTATCATGCCACGCCAATCATTGCCAAATATTTGACAAGCGGTCCGTTAATTAATGTAGTCCACAAATATTATTCGGTCCGGTGTAATAGAATCCAATGCCCCCGTCTTCCTGATGTCCCCCCTGCATTTTTTGTCGCAGGATTGAGGAGTGTCTTGATCGCTCTAGAGTCCAATTCGATGGTGCCGCTTAATTTGTTAATATATTGTTGGGGGACATAAATTGTTGGGGGACATCACATACAGGCATGAGATTCTATTACACCTGTAAATGGCCATTGAAGTAGGCTATTATTATAGGCCTACTTCCATGATATGACCTGGATTGCCGCCTTTGCTATTGCTACAATATTGTTTGAGATACAATAGCAAAATTTCACGGGCTGATTGTGAAATACGGCCTAGTGCTGAAATACTGCTAAATAACATGTACTGTACATAGGCCACAGAGAGTAGGATTTTGGTGGACTTGTCATTTACTGCGTCGATATTCGTTCACCCGACAAAGTCAGGCAAGTACTAGTATCTAGGCAGGCCTAAACATTTCAAATTAATACATAAAACATCTAATCTAATCCAGTGCTTTCAACATAACTCCTAGACCAGTAAACGGGAGTCGTCGATCAGACGTTTTGCCTACTCTCTGTCGCGGCCATGCAGGGCCTAGGCCTATTTATCTGTAATTGGTGTATAGAGTAAAGGAGAGGAGAGGATCTTGAATCTCAAATTTGGTGTCAATTTGAAGTGTAGATCTACGCCCTCGCTCTCACACCAAAGGCTCCTGAATACTCTCATTCAATTCGACACGTCCGCGTTTCGCCATTTTGACAAATCAAGGTCGCCCTTCGTAGGAGTGAACGCTTGTCAGAGCAAGATGGCGTTTCTACTCCCAGCGACACCCTGACTTCGCAAATTTTCTACGACAGACGACTTTTAAACATTTCCATCGATAAAAAGTAATAAACAACACTGGCACTGACTTCTGTTGTGTTGACACACGTTGTCGAGTGTTGACTACCGTATTTCGATATTGGCCGCCGCCAACCAAATTCATTAACCTCTTCATTAACTAAATGGCAGCACTATATTTTCTTGCAAAAAGTCGTCTATTTACAATGTGTACCTCAAGAGGTCATCTGATATTTTCTGTGGTCAACATTCACCGATTTTCGAGAAAAAAATTCTCAAAAGATATCTTGGAACAAAGCGCGTTTTACAGTCATCCACAATGGGGAATCCGCATAACTTTTTATCCCGACAGGGCGGCGCTGCGAGCAGTTGTACCGAAGGCGTCAAAAACAGAGCAAAGCAACGTAATGACGTCAGGTGAGTCATGACGTCCTTGACGCAGTGCAACACGGACGAGACGTCGACAAAGCTCCAACCGCTCACAGCGCCTCCCAGTGGCGGTAGTTCAGCAGGTTCCTCATTGCATGCTTCCAAACCACGCACGCTGAGAACAGCAGATTAACACCCGTCACATGCAGCAAAAAGCAATGATTTCTTAAAGCCTAGTTTATACTTCGACGCAAGACCATCGGCGTCCGACGCACGATCAAAATGTGTACGCCGACATCAGTCTACTTCATTAGGTCGGCGTCCAGATTTTGATCGCGCGTCGGACGCCGATGGTCGTGCGTCGAAGTATAAACCAGGCTTTATAGGGAGGTTTCGGAAGCGCCCGGTAAGGCCAGGCGACGACGTTTATCTACCCATACAATAGATAAACGTCGTCGTAGGGCCGAACCGGGCGCTTGCGAAACCTCCCTAATATTTTCGTGTCTACTACAACTTGGCAAGTCTTATGATGACATGTTTTTTCGATCTGTCTGCCCTATCTAATCAAAGATGTCCGACAAAACTATCGACTGTTGCAAATCTACTGGAAACTTGCGCCACTGAGTCAGCTTATCAGATCGGCGCCGACGCCAGTGCCGTTCTAATTTGTCTACGGACGACCGCGTGCAGTTTTAGCGACGTTTCTCGCCAACTTCGATTCTTGTGCTGATCGGTGGCGTTGAATCAACTGTTCTCCGATCGGACAATCTGACACCAGGTGGAGCTGCTGTCGCGCCTCGTCCGTCGTCGTCCGACATCGCTTCAAGACAGTCGCTGCTGACGGCGAAGCGACCTAGCGCGACCGACGCAATGGCGACAAGCCTACGTCGTCCTGCATTCAAAGGGTGCAACTTTACGAAAATGTCGTGCAGGCGTCTTGGCGATACCCGGCCCTAGGCTTATATAGGCCTATTTGATCTGGCTATTGGAGATACCAATGTCCGCACTTACTATACTGCATTCTCCCCGGGCTGAGTGCTTAAAGTATTTTGATTGGTTCTTCATATGTTTCAGTCTGACTTGAGAAGTTTCACCACCATCTCCAGGGGTCACATCACAGGGTCAAGATGAGGAAGTGGCGGTTTCGGAAGGACCTCATGCCGAACGCCGGCGGTCTTGGGAAACCCAAAGTGGAGTACGCCGCTATCGATGATCCCCTTTCAAAGATCTATCCATCAAAGAGGATAAGATTCGGCGGAATCACACAAATCACGTGCGGAGTTTTCATCTCCATATTTGGTCTCGGAATGTATACATTCGGCGTAAAGGGATGGCGGACTGAGTATTTCGTCCATGTGTGTTTAGCGGCTGGGTGGGCGTGCATTCTGAACGGAATATGGGGCACCGAGACGGCCAAGTTCACGAGCCAGTGGAAAATCACGGTGAATGTTGCGCTCTGTTGTGTTACTATAGTGACTGGTTTCGCGGTTCTTATTGCCGCCTGCATGGCCATCCCTGTCGAATTTCGTGCCCTGGATGAAGGGATGATAAGAGAATTAACACACATGGAGGCTAGAATTGTTTTGATCATTATGGCTGTGATTTCTGACCTTATTTCCATGGTTTTCACAGGGTCACAAATCAGAATCGGATTCCGCGCCATTTTGGTTTGCTGTGCCAATAATGACGAACCGGAGGGAGAAGCGGCGGCAGTCATGTTGTGATACAGGCCACGCCGCCTGGCGGAGGTTGAGATTATTATTGACTGTACGACAGCGTTGTGATTGATGAAGCTAAACTGTAGATCTTAATCGTGATCCTTCATGTGACGTCATATTTCCAGGACGACACGGCGTCATTAAAATGTCAGCGACGTCACGGCATGAACACAGCGTCAACACACATATCGTGACGTCAAAATGTCATGACGTGAAGTTCTGACGTCGTCAGGCAAGACCCAAAACGTCTGTTACTGTTATATTACTGTTACCGGTTTATTTTGAGTCGAGACGAAACGGGCAGTAGTTATCGTACCGCTCTCCAGAGAGGTCGCCTCGTATGAAGAACCCATCAGAAAGGAATAGCCAAGGCAGGAAGACANCCGAGACGGCCAAGTTCACGAGCCAGTGGAAAATCACGGTGAATGTTGCGCTCTGTTGTGTTACTATAGTGACTGGTTTCGCGGTTCTTATTGCCGCCTGCATGGCCATCCCTGTCGAATTTCGTGCCCTGGATGAAGGGATGATAAGAGAATTAACACACATGGAGGCTAGAATTGTTTTGATCATTATGGCTGTGATTTCTGACCTTATTTCCATGGTTTTCACAGGGTCACAAATCAGAATCGGATTCCGCGCCATTTTGGTTTGCTGTGCCAATAATGACGAACCGGAGGGAGAAGCGGCGGCAGTCATGTTGTGATACAGGCCACGCCGCCTGGCGGAGGTTGAGATTATTATTGACTGTACGACAGCGTTGTGATTGATGAAGCTAAACTGTAGATCTTAATCGTGATCCTTCATGTGACGTCATATTTCCAGGACGACACGGCGTCATTAAAATGTCAGCGACGTCACGGCATGAACACAGCGTCAACACACATATCGTGACGTCAAAATGTCATGACGTGAAGTTCTGACGTCGTCAGGCAAGACCCAAAACGTCTGTTACTGTTATATTACTGTTACCGGTTTATTTTGAGTCGAGACGAAACGGGCAGTAGTTATCGTACCGCTCTCCAGAGGTCGCCTCGTATGAAGAAACCATCAGAAAGGAAAAGGCCAAGGCAGGAAGACACAAAAAGACAGATAGATGCTTTATTTCTCTTGTTGATAATAAAGAAGACTTTATCTTCTCACACCGACGTCAATCTTCAATGTCTTAACGACATCTACATTGTACGACATCTTTCCAACGAAATGTTTGAAGGGAGGCAGGTTGTCATGATTGTTTGAGCAGCTCTCTCTCTGCTTGGAGTTCTGTATACTGATAGAGGAACCTGCAGAAGGCGCTGTGAGCGGTTGTAAATTTTTCAACGTTCCATCCTTGTCGCATTGCGTCAAGGACGTCGTGATGTGACGTCATTGCACTGCTTTATTGCTCTGTTTTTGACGTCTTCGGTCGCACCGCTCGCAGCGCCGCCCTGTCGGGTGGGGTTAAACCTGATGTGGGTTCCCTCATTAATTTGCAAGTTTCACCAGGGGAAAAGTTTGACATTCATCGGTAATTTTTGGGGGTCAGTTTGCAACCCTGCTCAGAAAGTCGCCGAATAAACTCGCCAAAACTAAGCGACAGTAGCAGGCCTTCTCGACCAGCTCTGTGGCGTGAACATGGCCAGTTCAAACCCCACTACCGTCAGCCCACTTCCGACGAAATGAACCATCCTATGTTGCTGGTATCCTGCTGAATGCTTATTTTAAGAGTAAGAACACAGGATTATATAAAATACGTGAACGAATTGTCCATGAACGATACTTTTAAACGGCATCAAATGATTTTCCTTGGATATATAATATTTGATAGTTCAGTGTCAGCTGATGAAATCAGCCCAGCATCATGTCGAGTCACCCAGTGATGCAGTCCTTCATTGTGTTCCTCTCATAGTCTTCTTGATCCAGTCCCTGTAGTGACGGACATCCGTGTACCGACCGTACTGAGAATCGCTGCCCCGAGCACAACCAATACCATACGACACGATCCCTGAAAAGTGATGATCAGATGATGGGAGAGTTTGCTCTCTATGGGCATCTCAACCATAGAAAACTATGGGTAGTCGTTCGAGTCATTGGGTGGTATTTATAAAAGCTAGCAAATGCTTTTCCTTCAAGTTGTGTAGTACATTTACATTGGACCTGACTGTGCAAATCTTAAGGAAAAGCATTTGCCAACTTTTATAAATACCAGCCATTGTCCTCAGCATCAGCCGTACAGAAACCAACAACAGTTAGAGCCAATAATCTTCTCCTGCACGGGGCCTGCTATCTTCACTAAAATACATTATCTTTATAGAGCTTCTTCACTGACGTCACAAGGGTCACGTGGCTATAAAGAATCGGCCGTGTTGGCCGCCAAATGGCCAGCGACGACGTCAAAACTTGCACGTCACGACGTGTTGACGTCACGATCTGTGTGTTGACGCAGTGTTCATGTCGTGACGTCGCTTGACATTTTGACGGCAATGTGCGGCTTCGTGTCGTCATGGAAATGTGACGTCACATGAAGAGCCTCCATATTTACCTATTTGAGACCATCGTCGCTCCCCTTTATCATCCTTGTCTGACTGGACCATCAGAGGCCCGCCGCTATCGCCGTGACACGAGTCCCTCGTACCAGTTGAGCCAGCACATACGATCTTTTCTTGTGGGGGTACTACACACGAACTTGAGCCCTTCTCAGTCACGCTTAGCTCAACCTGGCGAAGATCTTCCGAGATTCTATTTGTCTTCTCACCATCTTCGACTGTTCGATTCTCTGCAAACCCCCAGCCGGTCACAACACCTAAATTATCTAAATGGGAAGAGAAGAGACATGTAGGCCTAGTTACCAGCTCATCATCTCCTATCCCGCGGGTGACATGATGATGTAATTTTATTAAAGAACAGATGACTATACAAATACATATACATATCCTACAATGTGGGCCAAGGCGCAGGCATTATTGGCCCAATGCTGATTGTTTTAATATGATGGTTGCATTTTACACAGTATCTTTTTTTTTCATTCAAACACCTGAAGCGCGCATTCTAGATTGATGTGACGTCGACGTCACTCGTGCACTTTACAGTGTCCGTCCGCAAGCCAAGCTCACAGGTTTAAGCCCTGTTTCCACTAGACCGGTGTCCCGCCATTGCGTTTTGCGATTTCACAGGGTTTTGGATAATCCTTCGATGGTTTAACAATACATGGCGCGTTTATTGTCCCAATGCCTGTGAAAACAGCCCCGGCGCCGCAAAACCGCTGCGGAAACCGGTCTAGTGGAAACAGGGCTTTATGAGCGAACCCATTAGCGCGATTTCTCGCTGCGATTTGTCGCTGCGACGAAAAAAATCTTTCTTCGAAATCATCCGGCCGAAGCATTGACAAAGAAAATGCCGCTGAGCGGCAAAATTTGAGCTACAAATCGCGTGTGAGTAGGTTCAGGCCTTTGAACTACATCGCTCGATCGAAGTGTGTAGGCCAAAAGTTGCCTGTGGAGAACATGAACTATTTGAGTCATCTTCCTCTCCGTCGTTTAACACTTACATTCAGAGTAGTTTGCTGTTTTTTCAGCGAGGCAGACCGAGCGAGTGGTCGAATTAAGTCGAGCTGATTTCTTCAAGCGTAGAAGAGCGATATCATCTTCCCACGACGAGCCTGGAGGGTGATTCTTCTGTGTATTAACTTTCCATCCTCTGTGAATATGCATCGACTTCACTTCGTACGTCTTCATGGCCATGTCAACTTCGTCAATGGCCCATGTGTTCGAGCCTGCAAATACACGCGTAAAGCTGCATTTAGCTGACACGCGGAATGCGGTATAGGGCCGCGGAATCCCCGGCGGAAGCGATTTGTTGTATGCGAAATGCATTGAACTTTCCGCTTACCGCGTTCCGCAATCCGCATACCGCGTGCAGCTAAATGCAGCTTTAATTAATATCCAGAATATTCTGTCCAAACCACAGTATTTTTGAGAACCGAAGCTCAACCTGCAGAACCGCCACTGGGAGGCGCTGTGAGCGGTTGTACCTTTTCCTGACGTTTCGCCCGTCGACTGCGTGCTCTGCTTTTAAAGGAGCCCGGTAATTTCCACGTTTTCTCGACAGCCGGCGCCACCATCGCCGCCGTGCGCGCCACTTTCCAACCCTAGGGGCTTTGCGCGTCGGCGAATGGACCCGATGTTTGCTCTAAATTTTGTCAGAGGTTTTTGTAGTTTGAATTGCTGCCGCTAGGTGGCTCCTTCTACGTTGGCAGTCAAAATACCGCTAAGAGATCGCATATCGTGCTCCTTTAACGTCTGCGTTCGCACTGCTCACAGCGCCGCCCTGTCGGGATAAACCCCTTATCGTTGCCTGTACGATGAGGCGTGATATAGCACTGATCAAATGGTGTTTTGGCGCGAAATATTAAGGAACTTGACTGAAGACAGAAGTCGTGATTTGTCCTACCTAGTTTAACGAGAATTCTGTCAAGGTTATCCTCATATAGGTCTCCTTGGAAACAGTGGGCGGCACTGAGTACCCACTCACTGTTAATGAGGGTACCACCACAGCTGTGTTTAAACTGAAAATACACCAAATCATAAATATGCCACGAAATATTAGTTATACTCGTGATACGTAAAATACAAATCCCGGGCGTCACCCCGCCCCGAATGGTGGTCCATTTCCCTGCAGAACACTGGATCACTTAGAGGGGTATACACTCCTCTCGCAGTGTTTTCGTTCGCTCTGTAGGAGTCGAGTGTAGAGGGGCTGCCTCAGCGACTTATGAGATACATACCGCTTTATAACCAGCGCGACCAGGTTGTTTCAGTAGAATGCTTGCCATCCAGGGCCAGGCGTGGTCAGCTGACACCTGTCCACCAATGATATTCGCTGACGTTATTCCTGTTTTCGTGCCGGCAACACCACATTCCGTATAATCTGAAAAAAGTCACAACCGGTGTTATACAGCGTTTCCTAGTGACTGGAAAACATTAGCCCTTCACGTGTTTCTTCTTGGGGGGGGGGGGGGATNAATTTTCGCAAAGACCCCGAAACGCCAATGCGAACGCCAAACCCATTGTTCGATGCCACGAAGAGAGCACTGAACAAAAGGACAGACGTTCGCGTTGGCGTTTCGGGGGCTTAAGGAAAACTTTGTAATACGAGGACTGTCCACAATCCAACATGGCGGCATCAATGACGTCTTCAATCCAACATGGCGGCATCAATGACGTCTTCAGTCCAACATGGCGACATCGATGTCGCCTACAAGCCAACATGGCGGCATCAATGACGTCTTATCCAACATGGCGACATCAATGTCGCCTACAATCCAATATGGCGGCATCAATGACGTCTTCAATCCAACATGGCGGCATCAATGACGTCTTCAATCCAACATGGCGGCATCAATGACGTCTTCAATCCAACATTGGGGCAGTAGTTTCGGTTATAAATGCATTGATACAAAGCATCATATGTTTGATAGAAAGTAGGCCTAGCCAAGAAAAAAGTTCGTTCGAACTTTTGTTGTCGTTGGGCCAGTGTTACCTACCGACAGATCTTTTCACAATCTGATCCACAAGGAATCCCAGAGCTGGAAAGTTTTCTAAACGGAAGAAATGAGGATCATCCCCATTTTGGTTCATTTCTTGTTCTGATGAGATCTTCTCCAATTTCTCTTCGTTTTTCTTCACCTTCTCAGCATCAGTAGATAACCCAATCCGGATACAAAATATCTCCATCTTTGGCGTTCCTGGCGTCTTAGGATTTTTTAGCTCTTGAGCGATCGGTTCTGGGTCACCCCCCACGTTGTCTTCTCCTGGGGATGAAATAAATATGAGGAATCAAGGTTTTTGGACAAGTGGGTGCATGCACCGTCTACTAATCCGTTATAAAGAGGTGGCGCGCTCTCCGAAAACAGCCAAAATCGCTGTAAAACCCATACTTTCGCCGCAAAGGGGGGGGGGCACGATGTAAGTGTAGGGTTCTTAGTTTTTGTGTTTTGAAGATTTCTTTCAGGAGTAATTTATCTCTCCTTACCCTTTATAACTTTCGTGTGTTTATAAAAGGTTCATTAATTTTGAAACACGTCGTTCACTTGCTGATGTATTTGATGCAATTCGTCGCATTACAGTGCAATCGTGGTTATAGTTTTGTCCTCACGGTGGCGGTGCTGTATCTCTACTGACTTGGCTGAGAATAGAGTTCTTAACGTGACGTCACATTTCCATGACGACAAATGCCGCCATATTGGCCATCAAAATGTCAAGCGACATCACGGCATGAACAGAGCCACAACACACAGATCGGGACGTCAAAACGTCATGACCTGACTGTTTTGACGTCGTCGTCGGTAATTTGACTGACAATAATGACCAATTGTTTGCAGTCACATGACCGTTGTGACGTCAGTGAAGGACCCATATAGGTTCACCTACCATCGGAGAGAAGAAAGAGATACTGTTTCGCCCCTTGTCTCGACTGCAGGCTCAGAGGAAGCATCATATCCCTGACGAATTCGAGGGCCGCCCTGATATTGGTGCTCCCCTCTGTTGAAAGAAATAAGAACAACTCATTGTCATGTGAAGGTCCTCCTCCACGTGAGAGTTTTCTCGTGAGAGTTGGCTCTCTCAGCAAGCAGTGACTTCAACGACTACCCAGCCAGAGTTTTGCATTCGAAGATCAGACGCAAGTAGTAGAATTTCGGATTTAGCTTACCAGATGACCGCTAATTACATGATTGGCGTTTGAAGTACCTTTTTTTAGCTTTACAAGAACTTAAAGCCACACTTACGGCTGTAGTCCAGTTTGTCCAGGAGTTGAAGGATCCGTTCAAGGGGGTGCTTTTCACTAGCGTGGAAACCATTATTTAAACCAAACTGCATATTAATGTTGTCAGAAAATGTGGTCACTCCTATTCTCGCTCCCGTGTCGCTGTTCGTCACGCCCACCTAAAAACGAACCAGCCAATATCAACTCTCTTCAGCGTGGAATGTACCGATTGAAATACTGAAGCTCGATTGGCTGGGACATCGTCACGTGACCTTCTTTCCCAAAAGTGGGCCCTACCTTCTTAACAAGCTCCTTCACAAAACTGACAGCTTTTTTAAACTGTCCCCGTGTCACACTTGAAGACGAGTCGATAAGGAAATAGATGTCCAAACCAGTGGGAGAATTCGGGTTAAGATGCCGGCCTCTCATGACCGAATTTTCTTCAATTGTGCGTGATTTGTTTCCGAGTTTGTCGAAAAGACCGGAGAACTTGGCGGCCAGTTCTGCAGGGTCGTCATTGCTGAATGGGACTGGAACAAATGGATGGTCTTACATCAAAATACTTCTCTCAATAGAAAAAGTTTATTGAAGTTGATTTTGTGTTGAAAGTGTGTCAATTTTTGAAGCTAAATTAAGGCGGCCCAATATGGCGGCGCCGGTAGCGGTTGACGGAAGACGTTAAAAACAGAGCAAAGCAATGCAATGCAATGACGTCACGTTACGACGTCCTCGACGCAATGCAACAGGGACGAAACAACGTCGAAAAAGAGGTACAACCGCTCACAGCGCCTCCAAGCGGCAGTAGTTTGCACGTTCCTCATTTCGCACAATACTGACCTACGCATTTTGGCTGTCGCGAGGGGTGCCATCCATTTTGAGTGCAGCGTATCGTTGCTGGTCCCACCAAACGGTTGTTACCGTTACAACTGAAACGCACCTGAGCATTTAGTTCATAACGTCTTGCACCTGTTTTTCGCCCACCAAATGGTACGACAGGGTTCTGACACATCCTCGGTCCTGAAAACAAAAAGGGGGCCACAAAAACCTAATTTTTTTATGCTTCTGTCGTACGGCGAGTCGAGTCTGAAAGTGTGTGAGGGTGGCGAAATTTAAAGGATCATGATGGGGGACTCTTATCGAAATCCCGGTGATAGTTACTGACTATAGGCCCACTTACCAAGGTTGTCGTTTCGGCAGATGGGCGTCACCCCCGACCAAGAACCAAACCTTGTGCAGGTCATGTTCGCTGACCCGAGAAGAGTATAACCGCGGTTGNTTTTTTTTGGTAAAAGTGTCGGAAACGCGATTTCCCTGGGCAGGCCAAATTGAACTTTCTTTTTACTGAAAATCAGGGGTCTGAAGGAACCACGAGAAGGAACGACCACAGTATTACCAAGGACGACTGTGAACCTGAATTCTTTTATATGCCTTCCAAAATCTTTGCTACTCGGCGGCTGAACGGGGGGGGGGGGCGAACGGAGGGGAGGGGGTGCGCCGGCCGAGCACGTCCCCTTTGATCCGCCACCGGGATACCAGTACACTTGAACGTTGTCATAATACTGCGCAAAAATCTCTTAAGTCTGCCTCGCTGAACTTACCTTTACACGTTGGATCGTCATCTCCCGTCCAGCCGCCTAATTTCATGCTACACACTCGGTGACTAAGCCCGACCAGCATGAACCCCTGGTTACACGTGTACGATATGACATGACCACCGATGTACGTTGGTCTCGGTGGTCCATTCAAATTAATCTGTCCGTTGGCGATGGCACTGGGCGGTTCACAGGTAAATACTGAAGAAAAAATAAATTTGAGATTTTGTCATGTCTAACTTCGACCACGATGCGGGTATAACGCCTTCCTCAATTTTGTTTGGAAACTTCCACTTCTCATAACGCGAAGGAGATAAACGCTTGCACGTAGGTGTGGACTGCATACTATATCGACTGTAAAATTATTGCAAGTAAACATAAGTCATTTCCGAATTTTGCAAGTTTTCGACCCCAACCGGGGTCTTCCTCAGGCACTAGTTGAGATCACTTCTGGGATCTCTACTAGAAAGTGCCTGAGGAAGACCCCCGTTGCGGTAGAAAATTACTAAATTTCGGAGACGAATTAAGTTTACTATCATTTTGTGTGTCGTTTTTTGTGCTCTATGTTGGATAAAATTATTGCAAAAGGTGCTTCGCCACGTGAGACCTGAGTTTTTCATGCGACAACTTACCATGACACTGCGGGAATGAGATATTCCAACGCCCGTTTGGAAGACATTTAATAGCACGTGGTACGTAATCATAAACAACAAACTCGGTCCCAGGGCTTGCGTAGTCAGATCCTTCATCACCATATTCATAGACACCCTCAACCTCGACAGTCTTCTCAAAGTAATGGTCCTGGTTGCATCTATAGCTGATTACGTCATTGGGCATGAAAACACGGCCCGAACGCCGGGATTTGATGTGGCTATTTGGTTGTTCTTGACTGATGCAAACAGGGCCTCCTATGAAAGGAAAGAAAACTGGTGAAAACGGCTATTCGTATTTTGCGGAACGGAACGAAGCGGAACAACCTCGGCTCACGTCATGTTGCGGTCGTTCGTTCTGCAAAATACAAATAGCCGGTGAAAACCTGACCCTGATGACAAGGGATACGGTACTCTACCACGGCATGACGCGACGTTATACCGCATTACCGTAATTCAGTACGACCGCTCGCAGCGCCGCCTTGGCGGGATTCACCATGGTGATGAGCGGGAGTTTGCTCAGTTGAGGTAAAAGCTTAGAGTGTACCACCAAGTACACTGTAGCGTAGAGTTCCGCTGTTATTTCATCCAACTACGCTCGATCTTGAAAAGACACGCTGAGGAAGTGCAGCGACGATTGTGACGTCACTGCCGCAACGAGATGCCGCCATGTTGGACGTCACGTCCAACGCATTCGTAGCTTCAAATGACGTCCAACATGGCTGACGTGCGAATTATGACGTCAATGATGACGTCACGTGAAGTTCCTCTATTGTACTGACTTGTGCATTTCGGGGCGGTTCCATTCCATCTCCCTTGGGAACACTGCAGAGCCTGGGCACCAGCGAGCCTGTAACCGCTGTTAC
The DNA here is from genome assembly GCA_002633025.1 of Notospermus geniculatus. Classification (NCBI taxonomy): domain Eukaryota; kingdom Metazoa; phylum Nemertea; class Pilidiophora; order Heteronemertea; family Lineidae; genus Notospermus; species Notospermus geniculatus. Next base: position 71,263 of record NMRB01002031.1, on the reverse strand, counting down.
ATTGGAAGGTCACAGTGTCAAGGTCATCACAACAATGGCCATTCATTCGTCCATTTGCAGGCGCCCTCGGGTTGGCGTGACATCGGGATTTTGCTGAGGAAGAGAGTAAGAAATTGAAGATAGGCCTACATGTACGTACGTGAAATATTGTGAGACGCATTTTAATAATTTCATCACACGAACGCACAGTGGGAGACTTTACTGCCATTAGAGGGCGCCTAGCGGTCCTGTAGACCGTCTGACGTCACAGACTTAAGGTATGGCCTCCACGTAATTATGGTTGACGTTTGCATGACGTCCCAGGACGGCTAACTGGTGGTGGCCTCTAACGGCAGGAAAATCCCCCATTCGACGCCGTACATAGGCCTGTTTGATTCATTCAACCTCATCATACGTACGGAAGCAGTCGGTGCGTGGTGGGACGTTCCTTGGTCCCTTCCAAAACCCTCTGTCACATTCGACGATGTAGCTATCCACCCTCAGCCTCCGTCCTCTAACACCGGCGAGGAAGTACCCCTGATCACATTCGTATAGATACCGTCTTCCGACGCCATTTCTGCCGGGGATTTCGAGGACATGTCCGTGGGGTAGCGGAGGTGGGTCGCGGATGCATCCCGAGGCTATGGGAGAATGATACTTTTAGACATTTCAAAATAATCACGTCTGTGGAACTGCACAGTCTAACCCAAAGGCCTATTGGTGTGTAAGGGAGAAAAGTCCTCTAGACTCTATCATGTGTACCTTTTCCCGGGACCTTTTCTTGAGAAGAGAGTTGTGAACGTAAAGCAATTTGATAAGGTAATATCTTCTTGTGGTTGTGGGTCACCGTGTTTGTACAGGCGATAAAACTGATTGAAAAACGTCATCCTTACCAATATAGAAGTGAAGTATGTAGGCCAGAGTCAATAGGCCTGTGTAAAGAAGGCGAGTCATCCTAGTCTGGTGTGTATCTGCAAACAAAACGAAAGAAAACCCGTCCGAGATCCGTCATTCTTGGAATTTGAGACCAACCAGGAAGTATGAGAAGATGACCAAGAGATTCGAATGTGACTGGTCAAGTAAAACCTGTCGACCTGCAGAATCATCACCTATTTTATGGAATGTGCCGATACAAACCTCCTCTGCTTCACTCATTTTTCACAGCTTTGCAATCTTCGCCACCTTTTGCCGTAACTCACACGTAAGCAAAACAGGCTAATAGGGAGTTTTCGCAAAGCCCCCGAAACGCCAACGCGAACGCCAAAACCCATTGTTCGATGCCAAGACGAAAGTGCCGAACAAAAGGATAGACGTTCGCGTTGGCGTTTCGGGGGCTTTGCGAAAACTCCCTATTAATCCCTATTAACAATGAGGAACCCGCACACAGTATTTTCCCCGACAGGGCGGCGCTGCGAATGGTGCGACCGAACGTTAAACACAGAGCGAAATATCGCGTCACGACGTCCTTGACGCAGCGCAACAGGGACGAGACGTCGGAAAGCGGTACAACCGCTCACAGCGCCTCCCAGTGGCGGTAGTTCTGCAGGTTCCTCATTGACCTCGTCATTGACCCAAAGGGTCTAAAAGGGCTGTCGAAAGGATGAAAGGAACAGGGCTTAAACGATCAAGCTGTCAACTTTGTGGAATACGCGGGGTGGAATAAAGCTCTCCTGTCAAAGTAGGTCACTTCAGCGGAGACTCCGTAGATTAAAGCGAATCAAAAGCGAAAAAATTTGATTAAGAAATAGAATTTGAAAGGGGACGAATTTTCAGGAAAAAATGTAAACAAACTTCTCCAGAATGTCAACAAACAAATTTTCGTGCATTTTGATTGGCTGAATTTTGTGTTTACAAACACCAGCCAAATGTAAACAAAATCTGCTATAGATTCGCTTTAATACGCCTACCGCTCCTTGGCTGCCTTGGAAGCTGACATTTATCGCCTCAGCTCCCTTTGTAGTAAACCTGATGAGACAGCGAAAAATCATGTCCCTCACTTATAATACTCTTCGTCTGGAATAGGCCTAATAGCACCAAATTCTTGCTGTATAAGTATGTAATAAAGAGGGCGTTCACAATTACTTACCTTCTGTATCTCAAAGAGAATCGTCCAGGTCGAAAGATGAAGAGGTAATGTTCTCCCTTCTCGTGACGCAATAGAAATGGGACACTGAGTCCCGGGGGTTGACGAACAGTCCACGTATAGGCCTCAATAACCTTCCTGTTAAATCACATTGACACTTCTGCAAGACTGGCAAAAAACGGGACCAGCTAAACATGATTACGGTAGCGGTGATAACGTCAGAGAAAACGGGTCAACCAAGTCCTTGTTCTAGAAGGAAGTCTTATCAATTGGGTCACTCATATCCTGAGTAAGTAATATGATTTATTTGGTTGGCAACGAAAAATGCAAATGCTGACTGGTATATTGCAGTCGGCCGTTTTTTGTCAAACTTTTTACCATACCAGTTACGTGGTACCAGACTAACACTTCCAAAAATTCAGTCTCAGTCTTTAAAGTTAAGTACATCGTCAAAAACTGGACATGTTGCTCTGAGCACTTTCTTATCCTCGTCGAATTCACACAAATGGATGACATTTAGCAAGCGCCCCCTGGGACCATTAACAGGAATACAGCGCTCTTGTTTTTCAACAATGTCTGGGTTCCTCCCCGATGCCACATCATGTCGTGGTTGAGATCAGCCTAAACTCTTGGTGGCCTTCTCTTCCGCTGTCAAGTTTGCCAATCCACAGCTCTCCGAAGGGAGACTTTACTGCCGTTAGAGGCCACCACCAGTTATTGGCCTTACTGTAGATCGTCATTACGTTTGACGTCACAGAGAAGAGGTGCGCGCCGTGACGTCATCCATAATGACGTGGACGCCATGGCTTACGTCTGTGACGTCAAATTTTGTGACGTTTTAACAGACGGCCTCTAACGGCAGTAGGT
>NMRB01002031.1:30490-41067 GCA_002633025.1 Notospermus geniculatus | reverse complement strand
CAGATTCGACGTCAAATATGGCCGCCAGGGAGCCATCTTGAAAAATGGACTTCGACCCACACCTCATAAATAGTGGTAGCTAGGATGCTTTAACCGTGCCTAAATATGTGTCTTGGTACCGTCTACTTATATGCCAAATTTCGGTTCGATTGGACTTCAACATGGCTGCCAGGCGGCCATCTTGAAAAATTGACTTTGGCCATTATCTCATCGGTAGTAAATGTTACGATGTTTCTGCACTAATCCTTCACCATTCAGTGTATCACCAGGCTACTCACACTTCATACTCTGTCACAGAGGTGAGCACAATGGCCCTGGCCATTTCATACAGATTTGTTGGCCGCCTATATAGCAATGCCGCAAACGACTACCCATAGCTTTTTATGGGCGATTTGCCCATAAAAAGCTAATCTGCACGAAAAAAAACTCTCACGTGGTCAGCGCCTTCACTGACACGCAGCCAGAGCCTGGTCGTTTTCAGTCTACTGTTCAAAGGGAAGGAACAAGGGAAGCCCTCTCTCTCTCTCTGCATTCCACCATAAAGCAATGAGGTATTTCTATATACCGACCCAGAACACGGTGTGTCATGTCACATTAAGTACCTCGATATATCAATCTCTCAAATCCACTCGGCGTCCATTGCATAATCAAGGGTGGCGTACCTATTGCAGCTTTTGCATAAAAATCCAGTTAGACGCGAGCGCATACCGAAATAAAATGGTGAGCCTGCTGAGAATACAACCAAGGTGAAGTTTCACCCCCCCCCCCCCCGAAACGCTAATGCCGCCAACGTCTACCCTTTTGTGTTCACTGCTCTTTTCGTGGCATTGGACAATGAGATTGGCGTTCGCGTTGGTGTTTCGGGGGCTTTGCGAAAACTCTGATTGCCAGATGTATTGTGACGATTCGGGTGTGGTAGTTCCCGCGACATCGTAGTACATCATGTATGTTTAATGGCAACTATAATTCGTTATCCGATCACTGAAGAAGAGGTCCTCCTCTTCGTGAGCGTTTTGTCACACAGTGTTGGCTTTATCTTTGGAAAACTACGGATAATTGTTTGTGTCACTGTTCAAGGCATAAGTCGTGAGGAAAACGACAATGGAGAATTGCCCACTGAGAGCCAACTCACGTGATAAAACTCCCACGTGGGGAGCGCCTAAATACCATTCCTTACCTCACGTGAGCCAACTCACGTGATAAAACTCTCACGTGGGGAGCGCCTAAATACCATTCCTTACTTCACGTGAGCCAACTCACGTGATAAAACTCTCACGTGGGGAGCGCCTAAATACCATTCCTTACTCCGCGTGCAGTTCGTCTTTCACGTCAGTAAGATATGAATGAAGAAACCGATATGACCTTGACTCCACCACTAATAGGATAACAAACAAAATAACCCCAAATTAGTAACATGTTCAAATTAATTCCAGCTTGAAAAATCCTCCCAAGTGAACCTAAGAATCTAATTTAGCAGCTGTGGATCGATTTCAGGAAATAACAACTCAATTAATTATGGCTGATGTCAATTAATTTATGTTCCAACTGTTTTTCTCTGCCCTTCATTAAATTAATTTAGTTGCTGTCAACCAAACGCATCAGTTTCAGAGCGTTAGTTTTTTAAATGGACACTTATTTCAAAATTTGCTCACACGCCAGCCGCAAAATGATCAGCAGCAACCAAGAATGGTGTGGAAGAAGGGGTTTAACTGACAAGTCAGTTCATAAGCCATCATTTTTCATAATTTTCTATAACTGGCCACTTATTGAATCATATCACTTAACGATTACTGATATACAAAAAGGAGCACAAAACGACACACAGTACAATATCGGAAAATCGGCTCCGAATATTTCGCAAATTTTCGACCCCAATCGGGGTCTTCCTCAGGCGCTCTCTCCGATTTCCTTAACGATTACTGCATTCATCCAAAGCCACGAGATCAGTGAAGACCGTGCTTGACTGTTGACTTCCCAAAGCCGTTGCTCCGCAGGAGAGTTTCCACACGCAGGTTGGCTTTTTATGGGCAACACAACCATAGAAAACTATGGGTAATCGTTGTGTCAATGTTCTCAGGGAAAGTTGTAAGAAAATCAAGAATGGTGATTTGCCCATTGAGAGCCAACTCCTCCTACGTGAAGAAGCGACTTTACGGTGATCATACCTACCACGACAATCACTGTGACCTACCAAAAGAGGGTAATTTATATTACCCTCGTAAAATGGCGGCTCTCCAGTCTGTCGATTCGGTAAGTTTATCTGCTCTTATTCCTTCCTTATTCGATTTTAGCAGTCCCCCTATGGATGTGCTTGTAGATAAAACTGTCAGGAACACGCCAGTATATGTGACGAACCCCTGTAAGTGCTAAGTATTCGAGTAATTTGGCCGTGAAATTTCCGACTTTGACGAGGGTAATATAATCGGGAGATTTGAAGCATACGAGGGTAATACTGAATTTATATAACCCTCGTCCAATCGCCAAATTTCAGCGTCTAATTTCGGGAAAGATCGGGATTTCAGCATGTTATGCTATAGATGACTTGAAAGAGTAACATTTTCTCCACCTGCCTGCAAAAAGCCAGCTTCGTAGCTACATCTTGTAACGAACAGGAGCCAAAAATCCGACTGAATCGATAGACTGGAGAGCCGCCATTTTACGAGGGTAATATAAATTACCCTCTTTTGGTAGGTCACAGTGACAATCATACCAAGTTGGTTTACCATTATCCTTTGAATGCCCGATGCGTCAAATTATCTTTGCAAGTCTCTTTAAGATTAAAACCCACACCGTCTGAAGGCAAATTTACACCCTTTCAAACTTTGGCTCTAAACATCATCAGCAAGTTAAACTTGTGTAAACAGGCGTTGACCGTGTTGCATGCTAATATTCCCCCCCCCCCGAAACGCTAATGCCGCCAACGTCGACCCTTTGGTGTTCACTGCTCTTTTCGTGGCATTGGACAATGAGATTGGCGTGGGGAGCGCCTAAATACCATTCCTTACTCCGCGTGCAGTTCGTCTTTCACGTCAGTAAGATATGAATGAAGAAACGGTGATGACCTTGACTCAACCACTAATAGGATAACAAACAAAATAACCCCAAATTAGTAACATGTTCAAATTAATTCCAGCTTGAAAAATCCTCCCAAGTGAACATAAGAATCTAATTTCGCAGCTGTGGATCGATTTCAGGAAATAACAACTCAATTAATTATGGCTGATGTCAATTAATTTATGTTCCAAGCGTTTTTCTCTGCCCTTCATTAAATTAATTTAGTTGCTGTCAACCAAACGCATCAGTTTCAGAGCGTTAGTTTTTTAAATGGACACTTATTTCAAAATTTACTCACACGCCAGCCGCAAAATGATCAGCAGCAACCAAGAATGGTGTGGAAGAAGGGGTTAAAAGGGGTTATAAGCCATCATTTTTCATAATTTTCTATAACTGGCCACTTATTGAATCATATCACTTAACGATTACTGATATACAAAAAGGAGCACAAAACGACACACAGTATACAATAAATCGGAAAATCGGCTCCGAATATTTCGCAAATTTTCGACCCCAATCGGGGTCTTCCTGAGGCGCTCTTTCCGATTTCCTTAACGATTACTGCATTCATCCAAAGCCACGAGATCAGTGAACGTCTGAGACCGTGCTTGACTGTTGACTTCCCAAAGCCGTTGCTCCGCAGGAGAGTTTCCTCAAGCAAAGTTGGCTTTTTATGGGCAACTCAACCATAGAAAACTATGGGTAATCGTTGTGTCAGTGGTCTCAGGGAAAGTTGTAAGAAAATCAAGAATGGTGATTTGCCCATTGAGAGCCAACTCCTACGTGAAGAAGTGCCTTTACGGTGATCATACCTACCACGACAATCATACCTTGGAGGAATTATACAGTATAATTCCTCCAAGATCATACCAAATTGGTTTACCATTATCCTTTGAAATAGCTCATGCCCGGTGCGTCAAATTGTCTTTGCAAGTCTCTTAAAGATTAAAACCCACACACCGTCTGAGGGCAAATTTACACCCTTTCAAACTTTGGCTCTAAACATCATCAGCAAGTTAAACTTGTGTAAACAGGCGTTGACCGTGTTGCATGCTAATATGGCGAATCTGTCAACATTGTGTCGATACAAGTACTTCCAAATGTGTCGCACGTTGTTTTAGATCGTAAGCAATTTGTGAGTTTGGGCATTGATTAGATAAACATGACAACAGTTCTTGTATTCTAATGATTTGAATAAGGATTTAGAGTGAATACGTCGTGCATCCGTGATTGTTGTCGAAGTGTGAAAACTTCTTGTTCACTGTGTTGTGTCAGTCAGTTTCAGGAAATGACGTCACGTGTAATAACTACGACATGACATGTACATCATTACACATTCAGTGCAGTAGAAGATGCATATGAATAAAACTGCCGTGTGTGGTTTGACAAATGTACGCACACACTTCAGAGACAGGATAATGGATGGCGTACATCCGGGACAACCAATTCAAGTGACAACAGGTCGATATTGTAATCAGGTATGGGGGGGGGGGGTCCTGTCATCTCTGCCAAATCCTTCGTTTTTTTGCGCGAGCTCAGAGAGTTCAGTAACAGATGGTTCCTGATCTGACCGGTAGGGCTAAGAACTGAGATCGGTACTGCGTGCCTGTCATCCGTTATCTCGTGATTGGCCGAAAGCGGTCAGAACGGTCACGTGACAGCAAAGAGTAGGCCATGTTGGCCGACAAATGGTCGGCGACATCAAAACTCGTCACGACCTGCGTGTCGACGCGGTGTATTCATGCCGTGATGTTGCTTGACATTTTGACGGCCAATATGGCGGTATCGCGTCGTCATGGAAACGTGACGTCACGTGAAGAACATCTATTGGTCATTTTCATTCAATAAAAGACCAATTGTGGATTTGAACCACTAAATGCTTTACCTGGTACATTGTACTTTTTGGGTCACGAAACGTTACATACTTTGTGATCGCGTTCGTTTGCTAAAGTCATTAAACAGGAACATGGCAGTTTTGTTTCCGTGTTGTCTTCGTCAAAGCACAAATTCTTTCCTATTTTTCGCCAGCGGTATTCCCAACTATTATTATCATCTCCCTATTCTTTAGGAGAAGTTGTCTTCATGATGCCGACTCTCACACGAAGCTACGACTCTTGGGCGATGACTTTTAAATGTCACCAGTACCGTTTGGCTCCTTCTTTGTTAAAAGTTCTGTCGGAGTTTTTCATCCGCGAGTTCGCGTTGACTGCGGGACGAGTTGCTGACAGCGATGTACTAAACACCAAATCGACTTACGAGAGCCTGTTTTATCAAAAGGAAGCCAATTCACCCTCGCCTTATCTTATGTAGTCGCTTTCTTCCCTCTTAGATGATGTTTTTATCTGAGGGTAAAAACATGGGGTAAAAGTAAACGTAACCGAACCGGTGGAAGTGATTCCGAAAATCGAAAAATACGCGTCAGTCTTCGACCCCTCCAAGGAAATCTCTCGTGTCTTCAAAGAGTCAGCACCCTTGGCATTTCTGTACGCGTAAATTGAATTGGAGACGCACCCCTTTCAGCCATGTCAAGTAATTAATTCTTTCCTGCTAATTAATAATTATCGTCAGGTCAATTTGGTGTCTCGATGAAAATGGTCCTGATTAGACGGCGGGAATCGTTCACGGTTGTATGTGTGTAAAAGGGTCGTGAAGTACAGTGAAGCTGGAGGGAACGCCTCGTGGCTTTCCGCTCCAAACACGTGGTAGACGTTACTCTTGTCAGGATGGCGCAATATGGAACCTGTAGAACTACCACCACTGGGAGGCGCTGTGAGCGGTTGTATACCTTATGTTCGACGTCTCAGTTCGTGCTGCGCAGCGTCAAGAACGTCGTGATTTGCGTCGTCATTGCGTTGCTTTGTTCTGTTTTGACGCCTTCGATACAACCGCTCACAGCGCCGCAATGTCGGGATAAAAAGTTCTGCGGGTTTCCCATTGATTATCCGCACTTGCCACCTATTAGGTCACGGGATCGAGAAAACACAGAGAGGGCAATCTCTCCACCACATCGTAGGTTTCCTCCAGGGGCTCCGGTTTCCTTCTACATTTCGTAAATATCGCACAATATCGTTTGACGAGTAGGATAATGTTCCGAGTTGGAGCTTGCTCTTCTGAAACAATATTTTTGGTCGAAAAAATAGTTTCCTCGTGATATCTAATTGTTATAGTTTATTAAGGAAGAATTCTGGATTGATGCAATTTTAACATGACGTTATGCAACTGTCAATATGATCAAAATGTCCCCAAAGCTCATTGCACGCCGTTAATTCGATGACGAACACCCGACGAAATCTGATTGGTTAGATTTATTGACATTTCCGTTTCGTGCAGATGTAATCATCTGTTCATCCTTCGCACATGCCACAGATATCGTCGAGAGTTATGGCTGTGGAATCCTTGACGACAATTTTCATCATCACAATCTGGTGATGTACACTTCCCCTTCGAGCTTGGAGGAAAGTCTAATTCAAGCTTCGAGCCAACAGCTTATCAGAATCTGACATCTTACATGTAGGTTTGATATCGTGGCGTGTGAAGTTTCTAGTCGTGCGTATAAAAAAATCTAAAAAGAATGAAAAACCACACACCCCAAAACATCGTCGTCACGTGTCGGTGAAATACTCCAAGGATATGCTCGCCTACCCAGAGATCCATTATTTCCATTCCGACGACTTGTAGATTCACTGGATACGCTGCAGTTTTGTTTTTTACTTAGTTATTCGCGATTTTTTCTCGACATTTTGAAGGGTTGCACGATCCTTTCCTATGTTTCTAACCAAGGGCTGTAGCGTTGCAGCGAGTTAGTATTTCGCCACCGGTCACAATCTCCGAGGACGTGGTGTTATTGACAGCTAAATCCCACAGCTCGTTCAGGTTCGGGATAAGGATCAAAAACACAAGATGAGGTAAAAAATGAAGACCTTCATTTTGCTTACATGAAAGGACACTGATACATCCGTCCGACTTTTTCTTGAGCCACTTGGGGAAAAATGATGTAAGTGCATGGCGGCTTAGAATGAATAACCTGTAGACTGCTGCCACTGGGAGGCGCTGTGAGTGGTTGTACCTTTTTCCGACGTCGCGTCACCGTTACACGGCGTCAAGGACTCGTGACGCGAGGTAAATATTCCGTTGCTTTGCCCTGTTTACGTTTTTGGTATACATGTAACCGCTCGCAGCGCCGCCCTGTCGGGATAAAAAGTCAACCCGGGTTCCCCATTCGCAGGGGAAGACATGTTATGGACAGACCCCTGGTTGTTTGACCAAAGATGGATTGCCATGTGAGCAATGCTCTCAAATTACACGACAATGACTGAATGCATTAGACTCGAACGTACATCGGGCGTACCACGTTATTTCTTCCTTCATATGCTATCTGGAGGATTACATGAGATCCAATACCCGGTATGAGACAATCGACATCGGCTTATAACTCATTCCACTCCGCCAGGCAACAAGAAGATCGCGTTTTTGTCTCCACTACCGACATCCCGTTTCATTGTCTTTTTCATCCGCCATTTTATGTCTGTTGGGCATCGTCGATGAGTAAAGTGTAAACATTCTCCGTCGACAGGAAAGACTTTCGTTGGGTATCTTTAGATCTGGTCGCGGTTCTATTGTTGTGATTCTGGAGAGAAATCATCTCCTTAGGCCTTCTCTCCTCTTCCAGAGACGTCTCCTTTGTTTGTATTCAGGCTTGTGAAGTTCTAAAGATATTGTCTCGTACTTTCGAGGGAATCAGCGGACAGCTACGAAAATAGATACTGTCATCACCATCAAACTAATAGTTCCCTGATCACCATGACATTTCCAACCATTCCTTGGCCTACTGGATTCCAACTTCTCGTAATTTTTCTCTCCCACAAAACTAGCCCTGACCATCTGTGAGACTATGTCGTCAGATACACCCCTCGGGCAAATCAATCCACTTCGATCACATTCCAGGTTATTTTTTCATTCCCTGATATCGGTGGTATGATTCCAGTCTCATTTCTTTCCGCGGTACTGTCAGCCACATCAAGCTCTCAAAGTCATGGATGCCATAATCGTTCTGATGGATAAAGATGATGCGATTATACTGGCTGCAACCTTTAATGGTTGATACGGCCTCAAAGAGTACATCATCAGCACGTGTCCTCTCACCAGGTATTCATCGTCTCCACGACGTAACATCGTTCTGTTGGGTTGCGTCTTTTCCCCCACTTGCGTCATAGGACGAGGTCAGTTGCGTCATGATGTCGACGTCAGCAGTGGCGGACATTGTTGAAGTTACGTCGTGGAAACGACGAATTTACTTCGTTATCTCCCTCCCCATGCTTAGCCCCTAACCCTAACCCTAGCCTTCCCTAGACCCCGAGTTTAACCCTAATAACCCTATTAGGCGCCTGTGGCTGAACGCAGAGCGAGACGCACAGGAGTAAGTGTATGCCTCAAGGATGAGGACGCCTCAAGGATGGAGAGGATGCCTCAAGAGTGTGAGGACGGCTCAGTCCAACGGGCAGGCCTAGCAGAATTTGAGAAAAAGCAACCTCGGAGCCAGTTGGCTGTCATGTCTATGTTCTCGAAGAGTGACAGCAGAACTGACAATGTGACAGGAAGTTGCCCATGCTGTCACACGTTATTTATGATACTACCCCCTCGAGATGTACCGGTATAATGATGTCTGCTAATTTATTAGGCAACATTAACGCTAATCAAATGATGCTATCAGTGTGTGTGTTGTGGGTAAAAGAATAGGGTATTGATGTTGAGCCATTTGACCGCCCCCTCCCTCACCGGGAAGGATATGGTTCGTCTGGTCCTCCTTCCTCCAGTTTCCTGGTGATGGCCCTATAGAAGTTTTTCACGTGATGTTACGTTTCCATGACGACACGATGTCGCCGACATATTGGCCGTCAAAATGTCAAGGACGTCACGGCATGAACACAGCGTCAACACACGGACCGTGACGTTAAAATGTCATGACGTCTTCGGTGTTATAGACGATTCTCGTTTGAAGGCCGACTGCTTCGCACTTATCTATCTGTTTGAAACATTTCAACTACCATTGAGAAGTCAAGAACCTCTATTTTTTAAATGTCTAAGCAGTTTGAAAATAGACTTAGGGACCTGGCCGCAATCACCATGGAATTCAATCATTTGAGCCTCAAAAGTTTGCAATTTCACGCCAACAGAGTTATGTCGTGGGCGCCGCCGACGTGACATGACGTCGTCCTTTGACGCAGTGGTCCCCAACCAACGTCATGGATATGTAGTGAAGCATCGATTTGGAAGCACTCGGAATAAGTTCGTTCTGTGCCTTACGTGAACTCGTCGCTGAAGATGATCCAAACTTTAGGCATCCGCGGCAAATCTTTGAACGCTTCCCAACGATAGAAAGAGCCCTCCACAATGCTACACCCTTACCAACATGTTTTAACAGCGGTAGCTGTTTGCATTGCGTAAGGTTGTCACGGAAACTAACCCAAACGACGAAATTTCAATAGGATGAAACTTTTTCTATTTGCTTAGGGACAGATTGGCTTCGCGTCAACATTGCGAGTCATCCAGGTAAACTGCGTTAACAATGGACATTTTTCTAAACCCGATAGCGATCATGTCATATGAGATATTAGACATACAATACCATGCCTATCGTCCTGTATACCCTTTGGGTTGTGACACCAGAGAGTTACAAAGATGGAGCTTGAATTTCTCTGACTGTTCACTTTTCCCCTGGCCTGAAACTGAAAACCTCCCGAATGGTATTTTGAATCCCCGACAAAAAAGAAGTCGATAAAAAGAATATAATTTCGTTTCCTCTTGATATACAGAGATAAAGGGACGCATGGTCACAATGATGACCTGATAAAAATGTGATAATTTCTGGGATTGTGTTGTATTATTTACTCGGTTTCTGGTTGCAGAAAAAGCTCACCAGGTGGCGTGTTTATTGGATTCCGACGATTGTGTCGTGTTCTGTCGAAAAGTACCCTGCGGTATCGTAGAGAGAAAATATATCATTGATATAAAAAAAAAACACCACGCGCCATTAGGTAGAGCGGTCTTGCTTCTTCTAGACACACATTTGTGGCACACCTACCACCATACATGTAGAATCGGCAAACATTTCAATCCCGTAACAGCAGGCAGAAGATCACCCGGCATGGCTAAATCCGTAAATATTTTGTATCAGGGGATCAGGTTCATGGCTTTCATGCCATAGAATCTAATGCCCCCAATTGATGCGCGCAGGTGCCAGCATTCAGTTACACTCCTCTCGCATTGTTTTGTTTCGCTCCGTACCTACGCTTCACAAACCACTGCTTCGAATGGCCGGTATTCTGCCGATTTACCGCCAGATGGCACCACTACTGTTCCCGCTGTCGCGCTGGAGAAAGTGTTTTAGGATTTTGCTCAGTTGCAGTCTGATGGCGGGCGCTGATTGGTTGGACAGTAGTGGTGCCATCTGGCGGTAAATCGGCAGAATACCGGCCATTCGAAGCAGTGGTTTGTGAAGCGTAGGTACGGAGCGAAACAAAACA